>VXBL01001066.1:5503-16910 GCA_013400195.1 Aramus guarauna
CTGAGAGGGTGGTCGGTCACTGGAACAGGCTCCCCAGGGAAGTGGTCATGGCACCAAGCCTGTCAGAGTTCAAGGAGCATTTGGAGAATGCTCTTAGTCATATGGTTTAGTTTTCGGTAGTCCTGTGAGGAGCAGGGAGTTGGACTCAATGATCCTTATGGGTCCCTTCCAACTTGAGATATTCTACGATTTTGTGATATTTTGATAAAATTACTGTGCTAATGCAAAAGTAAATGAAATGGAAAGCTTCCTGATGTATAAAGCAGATGTTTTGTAGAGCTAAACTTCCATTGTCAAAGTACGATAGCATAATGTTTTTGCATGTTGACAGAGGCATATTTGCACTTTTACTATATATCAGTTGCAAAGCTGCAGGAAGTCATGTGCAGTTACCATAGCTCAGCTGATGCACAATAGCCTGAAGAGTAGCTCTAAGCCAGAATACTGACAATATACGGATAGGGAAAATCTTGATGACCACAGTTCTTGTACTGAACTAAATTAAAACTCATTCAGTGATTCATCAGGAAAATAATAAAATCTATTCCTGAAACAAGCATTTTTCAAAAATGGTGAGAGTGCAGCTCATTACCTCAACTGTGTAACTACCTTCTAAGCTAAAAGTTGCAATAACCTTTCAGTCTTAGGAAATATGGGATAATTTGTGGGTATGTGAAGTAGGTAAATACAGTTATGTTTACAAGTTTATATAAATAGGGTATACATGTTATACCTTGTGTATGACAATCAACAAGTGTTCCATGCTTTTCAGGGAGAATATTGTTCACAAGAGGTTTCAGGGTGGAGAATGCAAAGGACTTGTGGTGAATCCAGGAAACGTACTTTTGTATACAGAAGACAGAACAAAGGCTTTGGCTATTAGTGTGAAAGGGGCTAATGGTAGAGGGAGCTGGCTTTATTGACAGCGTGGAGGAGGTGGAATGGAGCATGATGTGAGACAAAGTGTGTAAGTGATATGTAATATCAAGTGGGAAAAAGCTATGCAAGGTCTTGGAGCTGTAACATAATGGGGTAGAAATGAAGGCTGGTTGAAGGGGCAAGATGAAAAGGTGGACTCAAAATGCCTTGAAGACAGTTGTAACAATGAACTACACTGTAGCCTGTGAGAACAAAATTGGTCTGAAACCAGAAATATAAATTATATGATCAGTTAAAAAAAAAAAATGGTGACAAACTGGAGGGAGTGTGACAGAGGGCCACTAAGATAGGGGACTGGAGCATGAAATGTAGAAGAATCTGAGGTAGATGGGTTCATTTACTCTGGTGAAGAGAAAGCTAAGAGGGCTTGAAATGCTGCCTTTAACTAGTTAATGAGCATTTATATAGAAGATGAAGACAAGCTCCTCTGTGGTGCACAACAAAAGAAGCAACAGCTGCTGTTGTATATATTAATATTATTCTAAAATACTTAGTCATCAGTCAAATTAAAAAGCATATGCAGTTTTTGAATCCATCAGGAGAGGTATGTCTGTGTAGAGATACTCAAGTATCAGAGTATATGCATTGAGATGGCATTTGTGCATGGTTCCTTTGTGCTCAGGAAAAAAAAATCAGATGATATCAAATGTAGACATTAGTAAGAAGATTGGGAAAATTTCTGTGAAAATGTTTCTAAGAGGAGACTCTCAGCATAACTTACAGTGCAGCAGTCTGAACTAATTTGTTTACATGGCTTCTGGGCTACAGCTGGCTCATGGCTAACTAGCTCAGAGTGTTTACTGAGTGATACTCTAATATTTCACCTATTCATGTAATAATTCCCAAGCTTTTCTTCTCTCTTGTTCCATTTCTGAGCTTATGACCATGTTTTGGGGTTGGTGTTGGTTTGTGTGGATGTGGTGGTGGGTTTTGTTTGTTTTTTTTAAGTGGCTCCATCTTTAGGGGGTTGCTGAGGGGTGGTATAAATGAGCTCCCTAAATATTTTGGAGGGGTTCACATCTGGAAAGGAGAGGAGCTACAGGCAAAGATCATGGAAGAAAAAGGGAGTATAAGCTGATTTGGAATAATTCTGGTCTGGAAATTGATATGAAGCTCTAAAATGTAGAAGAATGAGATACCAGAATTACCTTCCAATAAGAATGATGAAGGCAAATGTTTAACTAGTTAAGGAAGAAAAGATGATGAAATTACTAAATGCTTGAAATACATTATGTGATATTATTGATAAGAGTATGATAAATTGTTTAATAATTTCTGATGTATTTAATGTGAAAAAGATAAAATCTGTAAATAATGAAAGTTACAAGAACCTGAACGTGACATTACAGGACTCCTGTATTTAGCCATATTGAGTGTCAGGGAATTACTGTTACATCTCCAGCTCCTGGTAATTTTAGACTGTACCTCTCTTTGAAAAGGAACTTTATAAAGTATCTAATTTATTCAGATTACTTTCTAAAGTGTATTATGAACATTATATTTTTACATCAATAGCTAAAGTTTCTGGTGTCCCCGTGTCCCCCGTTGGGAATGTTGGTGAAGGACTTAGTGATGAATCTTCCCTTCTTTTCCCAGTAAGGTCAGACCTCCTCAGCTGAGCAGTGGAACATGCTTCTCCAATTTCCCCTATCCCAACAACTTACTAAATAGAGTGAATAGCATCATGATACTTGGCTGTATCATTATTCTTTACTCAATGTTAATATAATGAAAGCTTCAGATAGTATTACTCATTTTGTCTGAACCACTTGTAATCAGCAGTACACAATTTCTGTCCCTGGCAGTAGAAAAAGCATGAAAACTTTCAAGTACTAACTGCTTCTGTTATGCTTTTTTTTTCCTCCATAAGTTTTTTTTGATTAGTTGGAAATTATTTGAAAATGGTTTGGAAGAAAAACTTTTAAGTCTGGCAGTTGCAGAAAGATAAATATTTAACATTCTTGAAGTTTATAAAATTCATGTGAAACAACAAAATTTCTAGGTTTGCAAAATTTAGAAGTTCATGCAAGCAGATTCAGTAGTATCAGTGAAGTAAAACTACAAATGAATAGAGGTTGAATGAGACATATTATTTTAACATTCTAGGTTACTGTTGGTTATACCATCTCCATTCTCATGACTTGCTAAATTGCAACAGCATTTCATCATGAGCCCTGTTCTTTTGAATCAGGGATTTGATAAGTCACCTCTAACTCTCAGTTAAATTGCTGGTATATTCAACTTGCTGACTGTCGTATGTCACTTTCTGTAGTATTTCCCTATCTATTGATAAGTGTTTCTTAAGATCATGAGTGCCATGCAATTCCTTAGCTTGATTTCTTACAGAAATGCACGCAGTTGTACCAAATTCTGAACCTTCTCTGCTAGTATCAGCTGTATCTGGAAGAGGAGTGCCAGTCTTAAGTTTTAAGACAATTTGTTATTGCAGGCTTCATGAAGACTCTCTTGGCTGAATGTGGTATAAGCCCTACTTAGTCCTCCCCTGCCATGTTATCTCAGAATAAAATCAGTCATAACTTCACTTTATAACATTGACCAGCATCTATGTAGCACTGAATTAGGAATAGGATGTTAAGGAGTGTCTATATATAGTATATCTAGATAGATAAGGGTTAAAGGGTGATGTTCAAATTAATGTGAAGGTAGGGTACAAAGCTGCATGAAACAAGTTCTCCTTAGTTCCACTGCATGTGGAACAGCCTGTTTTGTTTTTTGTATCTCCCTATACCAGGGAGAAAAGCAGAGGAAGCATCTTGGGTCATACCTAGAGCTTCTGATGATAATGCCTTGCTTCTTTCCATCCCTGGCAAAATATTTGGACTCTATGAAGTGTGCCAGAATTCTCAGATTACAGGCTTTAGTGGTTTTTAAACCTTTCTGGCAATACTGGGATACCACATTGAGAGGGCAAACCTTGCAATTTTAGATTACTTTGTTACCAGGAGGTACACTTAAATAGCAAAACGATTCCCCCTCCTCCCTCCCACCTGAAGCAGTTTTTCAGAGCTGAAATACAGTTTTTAAATTCTCACATGCTTTCTTTCTAAAATCTGAAGATCCCTTCTAGTCTGTAATTAAATTGATTCTATAATGGAGAAACATTTCTGACCTAAATTATGAAGACATTCATTTCCATTATTCTGGTTATTTTTTTCTTACATACATAGTTCTGCTTAACTTGATGAGGTTTTTTGCATTAAACTCTTCAGTGGGTGTTAAAATTATAAAAAAATCCATTCTCCTTTACATCTGTGGAAGTGACTACTATCAGTTTTCATTGGTAGCAAAGGGTAATTTATAAGGTAAACTGCCTTGACTTGCCTGTCTTTCCTACTCTGTGTGAAGCATTTGCAAAAAGCAGGTGCTTCAGGTTTTCATGATGTTGAAAACTTCCCAGCACTCAGCTTGAGCAAGAATGAATTTTGTGGCACTTGCAAGGTGAAGGTTGGAGGATGAGTTGACTCTGCAATGGAGGAGTACAATAGCCGACGTTGAGGAGGAACGGATGACTTAAAAAACTGTGGATTCTCTGACAGTGGCTCCCCTCACATTAAAAATCTTCAAGAATCATTGGTAGATACTCACCACTATCGTTATCATCTGTTGTTGTTGTTTGGTCCTTGTTACTCCTCGAGGAGCATAGGGCTGCAACAACACTATGCCACCGAACCTGGTGGGATAGTGTTGTTGCAATTTCTGTAACAGATTTTGTTTTTTACATGATTGGGTTGTTAGCCCAAAACAAAACCCCCAACCTGGAGGGCCAGGGTGCAACATTTTAGTCTGGCCCGACAGGGCACGCAAGCCACCACACCACGACAAGGTAAGTTGCACCAACTAGTGGTGGCGTTATCATCTGTACCCTGGTTTAAATCTGCTTTAGCTGTCATGTAAGGTAGAATTGGAAATGTTTCCATTTCCAACATAATGCTGCACTATATTCTTAAAATCTTTCTTTAGTTATCTTAGACTATTTAAGATGGTAACATTGTTGCAATTTATATTAAAAAAAAAATCTGGATAGCATGAATTTGTGTAAATTGTATGTTTTACTGATACTCTAAACTGCTTTGATCATATGTATAACTTCTGTTTTTACTCTGTCTGGGATACCCACTGAAAGTTTCTATTACCAATTACTTTCAATTCTATAGTCAAAGTATGCAAGTTTAGTCTTTATTATTTTCCACCATAAATTCCTCCCAGCTTCTAAAATCTTGCGTTGCATTAGTTTCCTCGGTTTTGACTTGTGATCAGGCAGCTAGAATTGTGTGAGTTATCATTAGTGTAAATGTCATGATATGTAAAATATGTAGCCTATGCATTATTATCTTAAAATAGTAAACAAGAAAAATGAATGTTTATTTTTCATTCTGTAATTTTAAAAATAATAGACTGTCATCATCCATGATGGTGTACCTTTTCCATGTAGTATGTATAAGTTTAGATGATGAGAGGATTAAATCTAGTTGACTTGAATTATTTTTTTTAATGTTACATTAGTTACTGTTTTTAAATGTTATGTTACTGGTTTAATTTTAAAATATTTTAGTAACTTTAAATAAATTTTAAGAAGTGTGTGCAAAACTAAGCCGAACATTATCAAGGTAATGACAGTCACTTCTTGAGGGAGATTCTACATGGAAACAAAATTCAGTCATCACAGATTGAGATGAGGGGACAGACCTTTAGAAGTTGCTGCAACAATTGCAGGAGCTAAGAGGGACAAATGAGACCCAGTGTTATAGGATCTAAAAGTTTAACTGCTTTTTGTTTAGTCCTCAGTAATCTGGTAAAGAGGAAAAACAAAATTTTCAGTCTGTGCTGGTTATTGGTCAGTTCTGTAGTTTCTTACAAATTGTGCAAAGTATTGGTGAACAATGTCAAAAACACAGAATAATTTGTAAAACATTCAGTTGTGTCCACAGGTAAAAGAAAATGTTAATATATCTTAGTATCTGTACAGGTAGTACAAAGCAGCAGTCCAGCAGTTGACAGTGTAATTCGTTGCATACAGCAGCTCTGTAGCTATTATTTAAAATTGAATCTTGGATTACTGAACAGTTAGCTTAAATCCCAAACAAAACCAAAACAAAACTGTGCAACCACAGAACTATCGTATGCTTCAGTTTTGCATGGGCCAGTATTTGTTTAGCTTTCTGAGGCAGAATTCCAACTGAAACCATTAGGAAGTGTGTAAAATAAGTGTCAGAGAATCATGCATAGTTTTTTATCTTGACTACTTAATATATATTCAGATTTTTTTTTTTTTTTTAAACCCATTTAAACTATATCTGATGGCTTTACCCATACCCAGAGAAGGAGCCAGTGCTGTGATTTTTTTTTTAGGATAGGCATTTATTAAAACAAGATTCCTGGGGATTATCTCTTCAGAAGATGAAAGGATTTAACATTTTGTTAATGCATAGATAATTGATACTTGAAAGATATAGAATTAAGCTTACTATAAGTTGATCAGTGTCAAACCTGAGGAGACACAATTTCCCTCTTATAAAACGTTCTTTATCAGATGAGATATGGAATCAGTCGGTGCTTTGGTGGGAAACTGAATAGAAGTAGATAATAAAAAATGAAAGGATCTATCATCCATTTCATGGAGGTTTTCAAAGACAAGATTTCAGTTGCACGGAAAAGCTATGATAAGAGGTTCAGCATCTCAGAAGAAATCTTACACTGAGATCCTGGCTGTTCATGATTGTTACTAATTCTGTTTAGAAGGATAGTAATATTGACCTGAAACTTTTAAATGGCTTGTATGTCCAACCAGAATTACTGGAGAAGTCGCATTTATCTGCAGTTAGAAATTGTGTATCTATTACATAACAGCTGACATGAAGCATGGGGCAAAATAATTTTGTATTGTAATTTGTAAAATGAAATAAATTCTGAGATATCCTTCTTTTGAAAGGCATGTTATTATAAATGAGTCAATATCATTAGTCAAACACTTCAATGAGATTATCTTTACTAGTGTTTCTGCGTATTAGCATGTTGCATTTCTTTCACAGTACTTTCGGGTTTTGTTTGATCTTTGGTGTATTAAAGCCTGAGATTTCATGCACATTGCAGTCTTTGCCTTTTTCTACAGTGTTTTTGATCTTTGATTTTTTTTTATTTATTTATTTTTTTTAATTTGCCAATATAACCAATGCTCTGTTAAAATGAGCAACTTTATTTTCTAAACTATCGGTGATTAGTGTTTTTATCAAAATACATTTTTTTGTGGGAAAATAATTTGGTGGATTTCTGAGTTGTTTTTTTCAAATGATCTTTAAAAGGTTAGTGTTACCTCTTTCCTTTCAGATTACCTATTAAATTTTGTTAAACAATTAAGAAACTGAAGTAGTTCACCAACTAAATATCAAGCCAAAGTCCCTGTTTAGATGGAGTAAGTAGGGACATTAAAATTTAAAATAGTGGCTTTGATTCCTTTTTTGCTTTACTCATTCTCCCCCTATCCTCCTTATGGCAAGCCTTTGTAGATAGTTTTTCTCTTTGTTGTATGTTCTTTTTATATGTGGCTTTGTTGTCTTAATAAAGTTTGCATTGTTACTTCCCTGCGTAGAGCAAAGGAAGCATACGTACTGAGCCTGAGTGCATCTGGATTATGGCCAGTAATTGTGATGTCATTCTTTAACAGAAAAGGAAATTGTGAGAACTTTGAAGTCAAGTAGAACTTTATGAACTGACAGGAAAAGTAGAAAACTATACCTTATGATGGATTCTCTTCTTTTGGAAGACTTGCCATATGCATTTGAAGACACCTTAGATTGTATTTAGGAGACCAATTTCTTTCCTGTATGATACCTACTGCAATTTTTTTTGCTTTTTTCTTTGCATAAAGTCTTTCTTTAAAAAAAATCATTTGCAGTCAGCAAGTTTTCTGAATCAGCACTGTAGAAGGTGTATGTGAATATTTTCATTCAGTCTCATGCTGATGTTTTGAAGAGCTGTGACATGCAATACAGGCATAAGAAAGGAAAGATAGCTGCTGGAAGATGTTATATTGTAGATGTGTAAAGATGCTTTTAATAAGCTTACATGGACCTATGCAAGTGTGTTTGACATGGTAGTGGCTTCTGGAAAGGAGCTCCTTGCTTTTTCTCTGTACTTGTTGGCCAGAAAAAACTTCAGTTGAATATAGCTTAGGTAATCCGTGTTTCGTCGTGGCTTATGCTCCACAACCTCTCTGGGCAACCTGTTCCAGTGCCTCACCACCCTCACAGTAAAGAATTTCTTCCTAACATCTAATGAAAATCTACCCTCCTTCAGTTTAAACCCATTACCCCTTGTCCTGNCGCTGACCTTGCATTGGCCTTGTTGAACTTCATGAGGTTTGCATGGGCCCACTTCTCAAGCCTGTCAAGGTCCCTCTGGATGGCATCCCTTCCCTCCAGCATGTCAACCACACCACACAGCTTGGTGTCGTCAGCAAACTTGCTGAGGGTGCACTCGATCCCACTGTCCATGTCACCGACAAAGATATTAAACAAAGCAACGCTATTAGCTTTTAACCTTTTTAATTAATCATCTTTCTTGTTATGGAATAAGCATATTGCAATTCCCAACTGCATTTCACTTTTTACCGAAGTGGTTACCTCTGCAAAGACTTATCTAGAGACACACTCTCTATATGTACTAAATTTCTCCTCATGGTTATAACTGTTTATTTTGGCCTTTTTATTTCTTTGCTTTGTAAACTTAGATTTCCAACTGGAAAGCAGTATTTCAGATGAGACAATATTAATTTGTCATATAGTTTACTAAGATGGAGTATGCACTAGAAACCTGCACACACATTTGTTATGAATTTACATGTGTGATGTTTTCTTAGTGGTCCTAGTAAAAGTGCAGATTTTGCTGATGGCTAATTTCTGTCAGTGAACTGATATAAAATCTATAAAACATGCTCTTAAAAGAAGTTGTTGAACTAGGGAATTGTGCTGGTTTTATAGCTAAAAGCTTAAATTCTGACTGAAGCAGTAATCAGAGGAAAACGGATTACTTTCTGCCTTCCTGCTCTTTTTTCTTCTTTTGTCTTCCTCTTTCTCCCCTCTTTCTCCCCCTTTTTTTCCTTTTAACATTTTGTAATGATGTATCTCTTCTCTTTTTTGTATTTATTTTTACTAGTTGAGTGCAGAACTTCCAGTCTGTCTTTTTCAGCAGTGGACTGTGAAAGAGGGCAACATCAGATTTTAGCAGTGAAGGATAGGCCGTTTCCTCCTCACTTTAACCCCCTAATCATTAGTTTATAGAAATAACTTAGAGTCCTTCTGATCTTTATTATTCTTTGTATTGATCTCTCTCATTCTGCTAGTTTTATAGTTTTTGAAAGACATTTAGTATTGAATGATATAGTTAAAGCAAGATAAGGAAGCAATATGTGACAGATTTTGATAATGCCTTTAAAAGTATTGCTGAGTTCCTGATAAGCATCTATGCTGAGCTCTGATTGTTTACTCTTTCTTCAGTTTTTGTGCCTTAATCAGCTTTTAATTTATTTGTCTCCCTCTGCTTGATCACCAGTTTATATTAAAACGTCTCTTACAGGTTGTTCTACAAACCATTTGAAATCGGTTGTATGTAAATTATATATTCACAAGCACTACCTGTAGTCATACTTCTCATGTTTACATAATTCTTGCAGTTAAAATGCTATGACTTGGAATCTTCATGAGCTGTGGAGTTTGGTTTCTTAGTATCATAGTTGCATGTTTATTAGTTTTATGTTTGAATGGACATTTAAACTACTTTTTCAGATACTGAAAGTAGGACTTGGTAGTATAAAAATCAGAAGGTCATTTAGTGCCTTTTTGAAAGAGCTATGCAGTTTTGACCACTATGCATCCCTTGAGACCTGTTCTTGATCATTTGCATTTTTCAGTTTCTTCTTTGATCTTCAGTCCTTTCAAAAGTGTCAGATGGATGCCACCAAATTCTTGTCATTAATCACACTTCTTGAAGCAGCACCTGTATTTTGGATGGACTCCTGTATTTGACAATAAAATGTGCTAAGAAGTAGGAAACTGTCTTACAGTTCTCATCAAGATTAATAATGGTGTGAAATTCAGATAGTAATCTAAATTCTTCTTTACTTGGAGATGTTTTTGATTTCCTGATATTTCTGTAATGTTCTCTTAGACAAATCAATGAAGTACAGACTAGATAAGCAGACAGTGAGATGGATCAAAAATGGGCTGAACTGCTGGGCTCAAAGCATTGTGAACAGTGGCATGAAGTGCAGCTGGAAGCCAGTTATTAATGGTGTATCCCAGGAGTTGATACTGGGGCCAGTACTGTTTAGCATCTTCATTAATGACCTGGATTATGGGACAGAGTGCACTCTCAGCAAGTTTGCAGACAAAATGGGGAGGAGTGGTTAATACACCAGATCAGCGTGCTATTCAGAGGGACCTCCACATGCTGGAGAACTGGGCAGACAGAAAAATCAGTCAGTTCAACAAAGGGAGATGCCAAGTTCTGTACCTAGGGGGTGGATAACCCCATGCAACAGTACAGGCTAGGGGATAACCAGCTGAGAAGCAGGTTGGCAGAAAAGGACCTGGGGGTCCTGGTGGATACAAGGTTGAACGTGAGCCAGCAATGTTCCCTGTGGCAAAAAAGGGCAAACAGCATCCTGTGCTTCATTAAAGGTGTTGCCAGGAGGTCAAGGGAGGAGATTCTTCCATTCTACTCATGAAATACTAAAAAACCTGAAATGCAAATGTCCTGCTTCTAGTTAGGATAGAGTTAATTTCACAAGGAGCCAGGACAGGTCAGCCAAGCTGGCCAAGAGGGGTATTCCATACCATGTGACGTCATGCTCACCATAAAAAGGGGCTAGTCGGGGAGGGGCTGTTTCAGCACAGTTCCGGGACAGTTGGTCTTTGGATCCGTAAATTGTTTTCTGTTATCACCCATTCTGAACATTCCATTATAAGTATTGTTGTTTCCGTCTCCCTTGCTGTGCCAGTAAACTGTCCTTATCCCAACCCATGAGGCTTTGCCTTTGTCTTCCCATTCTCCTCCCCACCCCGCTGGGGGAGGGGGGAGTGAGCAGTCACGTGGTGCTCAGCTGCCAGCTGGGGCTAAACCACATCAGTCCTTTTTGGTGCCCAATGTGGGACCCGAGGGGTTGTGATAACGACAAGTCTGACCCAAGTTTGTTAAAACAAAGTTGTTATAAGCATCTATAATGTCATTTAAACATGCTGGTCACAATGATATTCTGTATGGTCCCATGGCTCTGGTCTCTAAGCTCTTGTTTACTCTCTGTAATCCCTGCGGGGATGTTTATCAGCTCTGGGAGAGGGGTTCGTGTTCTCATATTGTTGTAGTGTGTGATATTGGCTTATGATAAGATATCATCGATGGTCATGAGTCTGAGCTGGTACTTGCATGTAGCATTTCTGTCATACTCGCACCT
>VXBL01001067.1:6662-19563 GCA_013400195.1 Aramus guarauna
CCTTTGAAGATAAAATTAAAATGTTTTCCTCAAGTATGCCTGTCAGTTTCAGTAAATCACTGGCAAAAGATAAAAAGATGCTACAAGTAGGTATGGAGGTGGAGAAAGGGACAGGAGGACTTAGAGAATGCTGGTGTGAACAGCAGAACTTAAGAGAAATGTGGTTTGTGGCATTTATAAGTTCTGTTATCATAGCTGTAGATTGTGACCGAATTTGCAATCTCTGCTATTAGTCCAATGGGGAAACTGCATTTCCCAGTGAAGATAGTTTCTGATTAGACGGAGTGGAGGTACTACCTGAGTAATGAAGCATATAGTAAATACATTAAACGAGTCAAAATCAGTTATGATTATCAGGCTATTTGGGACAAACAACTTTATTTGCTTATGGTGATGGGTTGTTTATTTCTTTTTCTGAGAAGTGTTTTGTGTTGAATAGGTTTGAATTGATCATTTTGACTTTAATATCTGTTGACTTTGTTTTGTTGCTCTGATACATAGATTTATTTATTTTTTTTTATTAAGCAGAAGCATAATCCAAAACAGAGGTAAAACCCCCAAACCAACCAGCAGTAATATTATGAAGCTGGAGTACCAGCTGCAGCTCCAAGGGGAGTGGCCACAAACAGCTACTCACACAGGTAGTTATTTGTGTTTCTGAATTAAAAGCATAGCTTCAGTGTAGGAATTTAGCAGCCACCAAAGATATTTAGGAAGGTGGGGGGTGGGTAGCTATTCTAGTCTTTTGAGAGGGACACTTGACACTGCATGGGCTGTCTCCATCGAAATTGCAAATTACATACTGTTCTAGTTACAGAAGGAAAGCTAAGTGGAGGGGACAACACTGAGTGACCAATCCATACAATTCCAGAGAAATATGACAGGTTTATCCAGGATTTCTGATTTTCCCTCACTTGTTTTCAGCCTCTTTCATTAGAGGCAGGATTGGAAGAGAGTGGTTTGAAACTTCCATGTCTCCTCAAGTTCTCCATGCAGGACCTCTAGACTATGCAATATTCCCCAGGTTCTGTCTTTCCAGAGCTCAAATATAACCAAGTTCTCAGCTAGTATCCTCCTACTCACTGACCACCAGAAAATTGATACAGCCAATAAAGAGAAGGTGGCTGGTAGAGAAAAACAGAAGGTGGAAAGAATATCTTGTTGCACAGATAACTCTGCTTTTTCTTTTAAGTGTAAAACTGGTAGGAAGAAATATCAAGATACACAGCTACAGCAAAGCCAGCTGCTCTGGGTTGCCACTACTTACCCATTTATTCTCCTTTCCAGACTAGTTGTCTGAACACACTTTCAAAAGATCAAAGCTCTTAGGAGCACTATGACAGAATGTTATTAAGAACTCCATAATTCTGGTGCAGAACTTGGTCATTTCTTACATACTTGCTGAGGCAGTAATAGCAGAATAAGCAAAAGATAACACCTACCAATCATTAAATTAATCAAAACCTGAAATTTCCATTTCATGGGCAATTCTGACATTTCATCAGACAATAAAATTGATTTATGCATTTTTCCCTCTGTCAGGAAAAATACCAAATATTCAGAACACAATGGTTATTTTGTCAATTATAGAGCTTTTTCTGTACAACAGAAAAATATTTTATGTCGTTGACTTTCATAGGCTTAGTAAGGTGCGTAAGAGTTGTCATCATTTTGTAATATGCCACTGATATAAAGTGGCATTGCTCCACTGGAATCCAGGGGCTACCTCTTATTCCCCCCCTCCCACTTTTTCATAAAAAGATATCAGACAGAAATATTTGTGAGATTAGGTATTCTGTTCATCTCTTGTGGCTCAAAGTGTTATGGATAGCTAAGGGACATATAGTACAAAATGTTCGGATGAGAGTAGGAAGAAAACCTCCTCAAAATTATGCTGGAGCAGTTCTTTAGTCTTCAAATAAACTTACACATTCAGGTGGCCACGGTTAAACTGAGCAGATTTTTTTATTTTATTTTATTTTATTTTTTTAACTTCAGGTTGGTATACAGACTTTCACAAAGCATGCTCCTGACTGGGAGCGCGAGGGCAGTTTCATGCAAATTTAGCCGGGACCAAGCTGGCCGTCTCCTTCTGAGATATCAGACCTGACAGTGGTTCAATGACAGTGAAATGACAGAAACATAAATTGTTAAATTTTATACTTTGGAACATTACCTGTGCTCAACTAATATTGCTGCCAGCATGGATGATGTCTGATGTAGGTCCACTTAGCTTGGTGAATTTATTTGGCACGGGTGTTTTGTTTTTCACTTTCCTTTCAACTTTTTGGTTTTTTCATCTGTGATGACACATAATAAAAGTTTTAGGAGCTCTTATTTGAGGAAGAACAGAGATAAAGGCAGAGTGAAGAAATGGCCAGGTCAGGGTTGTGATCACTGAAATGGATGTCTTCTTTTGTATTCTACTTACGGTACTACAGCAAATGTCTTTTTCAACAGTGTCCACTGAAACACACAACAATGGACACAACATATTTAAATAGTGTCCATGTAGCAACAAAAGAAGGGAAAATTAAAAATGTTAAATGATAAGGCACAAAAGACTAATGCAAATCAGAGAAGTAAAAAAAAAAATAAAAACATTACTCCTTCCTGATTATCTTTATTTCTTCATGGTCTACTGAACTTCCAGTGCCTAATGTCATCCTAATTTCTAATTTTCACTGTGTGGAATAAATAATTTAGACTTAAATTCTATGAATGGACTCTTTCATATATTTTCTTTATGTGTCATTTTCATCAGAGCTGACTGGAAAATTATTTTTCCCTTAACATATTTTGGAGAGAAAAAAAAAAAAAGAAAAATATTGGCTGAAAAAAAAGTTAATTTAATATCTGTGGTTACTTCAAAAGCAATGAGAAAGAGTTAAAAATTCAAATCCATTTAAAATTTGGTCCTGACTGTACTTGAGATAATTTGAGTGTTCTTGCTTATGTAATAAATAAATAATAGCAAAATTTTATAAAGTAATTCAAGAAGAACATGTGAAGATGGGAAGTTTCATTATTCCCATGACGCAAATCAGCAAAATGAGGGAAAGGATATGCATTACACTGTCTAAAGTTACTCAGTAATTCACAGATGAAACCTAGACTTTTAACGCTCCAGATCTTTCCTTTATTTGTACTATACACTGTCTCAATATTTCTCCTGGATGCATATGTGTCATTCTAATATTAATGTAAAAAACAAAAACAAAAACAAACAAACAAACAAAAACCTCAAACACAAACAAAACAAAACAAAAAAGTAGCTCAGATTTCTAAACTGCAGAGGTGGGTTTTTTGCTAATAACTAAAAGAATATTCACTGCATTACTACATCAAGACAATACATTCAGAACGTGAACTTTGAAAATTAAACCAAATCAAAACAACTGGTTTAATAATGTCACCCATACCTGTGCAGGTGTCCTGTACCATGCAACTCCTATGAAAATGAAATAATGTCTGCCTCCTGAGGTTGTGTCGTATATCAATATACTACATATTTAATGAGAAAACATTCAATTTAGACATGGAGATGATGTGTTGGACTGATCATGGTACAAATTACTATTTATGCAGATTTTTCCTTCAAAGAGCCTGTGGAAGTTGCTGTATCATGTTTTGTTTTCATAGGAAAAGCAACCATGGTAGAGAACTGGGCACAAATAATCCTGTTTCATCAGGCACCCAGGCACCAGTTCTGTCAACAGCTCACTCTTTTTCAGCACTGCAACTCTATGTCCAACAAGGAACACAGGAAACTATCTACACTCAGCAAGAGGTTTGGCTTTCTTTTTTTTGAATGTAAATAGCTCCTCACCTAGAATTTAAATGAGTGTGTGGTACATGGCTTCCTCTTTAGGCAAAATCTATCTTTTTTGGAATTAAAGAAGTAGTATGTATTCTCTCCAAGAGATTTGGTTTACTTCCACTGATCTTCAAGTTTCTGTTCATGAAAAATCAATAAAAATATTGAGCTTAAGTCTACATTTTCCTTAATGTGTGAGAAACTTTTTTACCTTTTTGAAAGTATCAGCATTTTTATAAAGGTAACACATGGCTTGTCCTATTTTCTGGGTTTCAGATGAATAAATCCATGTGTTAATGTAATTCCCCATTTATGTGAAAAGCACATCCCCTGATTACTCTGATTATCAGAGTGGTTATAAATCCAATCATTCTTTGCCTTTGTTTTTCTCTGTAATGGCTGTAATTCTTAAGATATGAACATTGTGAACTGTTTTCTAGGTCTTCAACTTTGTTATCAAAATACTGTAATCTTTTCTGAATCACTTGAAAATCTCACTCAGAAGAAATGCTACCATCTTTTGCACGCCATGTTTCTTTTCCAGTTTTTTAGTTTCCTGTAGTTACTTTTTTCTCGTTTCAAGGGTAAAATATTAGTAATCTATAGTGACTTGTGTCAGATATGTGTACTTTAGGGAGAACTTGCAACACTTAGATTCTAAGGAAAGAAGAAATAATTATCTTGTTCTAGGCTGAATTTCTGTAGAGCATAAACCAAAGAAGAGTAGGTCTTGCAGTAAGACATTTTTTTTTTTTCCTGTCTACACTCCAGCAAGACTTATCCTTTATTTAAACAGTCAAATGTAAGAATTTTATGTGTAGTTTCGAGTTTCAGGACTTAAATATTAGTGATCCAAGCAACTGATACAATTCTAGGAAAAATTTAATTATTTAGATTTTAAGTGTAGAAGAATCAATGTTTGTCATCCCATAAAATGCACAGCAAAAAGTAGCTATTCTTACATTAAGAAGGTTTTCCTCTATTTTCTGTGGTTTAGCACTTCTAACTGTTATTTGATTTTTAATCCATTTCAGATAAGGTCTTAAAAAGCTCTGAATGTCTTTTACAAGGTTATGTCAATACATTTGAAGGTTTAATCCAAACTTTTGAAATCATTTAAGAATTAAGAGGATGTGAGATGTGTTGAACTGTATCATAGAATCATAGAATCTTTAAGGTTAGAAAAGACCTCTAGGATCATCAAGTCCAACCATCAACCCAACACCACCGTGTCTACTAGACCATGTCCCGAAGTGCCATGTCTACATGCTTTTTGAACACCTCCAGGGATGATGACTCCACCACCTCTCTGGAGAGCCTGTTCTAATGTCTGGTCACCCTTTCAGTGTCATTTTTCCTAATGTCCAACCTAAACCTCCCCTGGTGCAATTTGAGGCTGTTTCCTCTTGTCCTATCACTTGTTGCTTGGGAGAAGGGACCAACAACCTCCATTAAGGCAGTTGTAGAGAGCTATAGGGTCTTCCCTCAGCCTCCTCTTCTCCAGACTAAACAACCCCGGTTTCCTCATCCACTCCTCATAAGACTTGTGCTCCAGACCCTTCACCAGCTGTGTTGCCCTTCTCTGGACACACTCCAGCACCTCAATATCCTTCTTGTAGTGAGGGGTGTATCCAGTGTAATTTGATATAGGCTTCCATCTTCACTAAATTATCAGTATTGCATGACTTTACTTTTTTTAGATTGATTGTATGCTGCAAATAGTAAGGCCATTTTTCTGTTTAAATTCATTTTCAACATTAACACTTTTCTGAGCTCTGGAATTTCTCAGGATTCCAGGATTCTGCAAGTAAAATTCAGGGTCCTACAAATTTTTAAGTAGCATTTGCACCTTTAGTGGATATTGCTGGTTATGACCTGTTCCATGAGGAATGCCAAAAAATTTGTAAACACTGGTATTTTTATCTTGCACATTATTTCTTTTCTGCCCTTCTTAAATGTTACAGGTTTTCATTATTGACATGCCTCGAAGTGCAGCTAATGGCTTCTTTTCACAATTTAAGCAGAAAGAAGAGGCTGGAACTAGAGCAATGTCAGTGAGTGTAGTCTATATAAGGATTTTCCCTTTGCACCTTTATTAAAGAGAATTTTTCTTGTTTGAAAACCTTTTCTCACTCCCCAACAAATAGAAAAAAGATGGTTGTCACACTAGAGGCTGTTGTTCGTGTTCATATTTACTGATGAGAACATCATTTATTTGTTAGAAACAAATGATAAAGCTTCAGTCATAGCACAGGACATTGAACATTCAATAGATTTGGAGGAGCTCCTCCTTCCTCCCTTATTTCTTCATTCAGTGATATACCTGCTAAGGGTGTCAGGGGTCCTTATTTTTTGACTAATTTTTCTGAATTAGGACAAATTTCATATTTTTTCTTCCATCTGCTTATATATGAATGTCTCTGTTCTAGCAGCTTCATCGAGCAATTAATATAACCATTTCTAAGAAGTCTGAGAATGCCTATTTATTGCTTTCTCACCAGAAAAAGAGTTTCTTACATTTTTGTTTGTTTGTTTCCTTTAGAATGCCCAGTGAAATCAAGCTTTCCAAACTGCCAGGAGTAATAATTATTATAAATTTCCTTCTTTCTTTCCTGGCAGTTTTAACACATTATGCCTTCATAGAAGTTCAAAAGTTGTTTGAAAAATTGGTTCTCTACGCACCAGGCAAAAGAAGAACATTAACATTATTTTCTGAAAATAATATATCATTTACTAAAGCACATGTAACAACAATAATTGTTACTAAATGTTGATAGCACACTTAATCTTAAAAGTCCCACCTACACTGTACTTGAATATTTTTTTGTTAGCATGCTATATATTTAATTAATATTTAAAGCAGTGTTTGGAGTAGTTTTCATTTCATCCAACCAGCTTGAAATAAACATCTTAATTTAATGAATTTTTGAGATAGCTCAAATTTTTGGCTGTCCAGGCACGTTCAAGAGGCAATGAACTGTTTCATTTAAAATATATTGAGGTACTGGAGCATGTCTAAAGAAGAGCAACAAAGCTGGTGAAGGGTCTAGAGAGCAAGTCCTGTAAAAGGCAGCTGAGGGAGCTGGGGTTTTTTAGTCTGGAGACAAAAAGGCTGAGGGGACACTTTCTTGCCCTCTAGGAATATCTGAAAGGAGGTTGTAATGAGGTGGATGCTGGTCTCTTTTCCTAAGTATCAAGTGATGAGATGAAATGGCCCTAAGTTGTGCCAGGGGAGGTTTAGATTGGATAGTAGGAAAAATTTCTTCACCAAAAGGGTTCTCAAGTATTGGAACAGGCTGGCCAGGGAAATGGCTGAGTGACTGTCCTGGGAAGTATTTAAAAGATGTGTAGATGTGGTTCTTAGGGACATGGTTTAGTGGTGGAGGACTTGGCAGTGCTAGGTTAACGGTTGGACTTGATGATCTTAAGGGTCTTTTCTAATCTAAATGATTCCATGATTTTCTCTTGAAATCTTTACAGAGGGTGGTGACAGAAAAGCAAACTAAGACACCAAAACAAAATGAAAAAGAGATCATACATTAAAATATTGAATTCTCGGCTCCAAAAGCTAGCATCACATCAGTCTTATCTGCATAAAATGTGCTTGGTTCTTCATTGATGTCTTTGTGCTGTCATTCACACTTACTCAGGCTGTACGAGGAAGGACATCATATTAGATTATAGTCCTGTTCTTGTCTGCAAAATGCAAATGACTTTAAAAGTGTAAGATTACAGAAAATGGGAAGCAGCAAGGCATTCCTGTAGAAGAAAATTAAAATATATAATTAAAAATTGACAAATAGTCCATGGCAAGAAAATAAAAGTTGGAAAATAAAAATCCAACTGGAAAGTCTAGAGACTACTGTAATTCTGTTTTGTCTCAAAAGGCTAGATTCATTAACAAGGTTAGAATCATGCATCTGTTCATATTGGCTGTTGGAGGAACAATATACACAACGAAACAAGATGGGCAGGACATGTTAGGTCAGAAAGAAATGCATGGAGAAGTACTGTGCTTTAGACACCAAGGCTATCTGCTAGTGACTGTTTAGCTCTGTTTATGGTGCTTTCATGTCTCTAATCCTTGATATTTTCTGAACACTGACTCCAATGTGCTTTTGCCATGGAGCGACAGTTTGTGAAGAAAAGGTAGGCAGGGCTTTGCCACATTGTGAAGGCAGTTTGTCTCAGGTGTCTTCTTTGTACACAGGCAGGTGGAGACCACTGAGCTGCTAGAAGACAAGCAGATACCAGCAACAGAGCTAGCTGGTACCTAAGTCGCAAAGTTGAGGGTCATGCAGACTCAAGATTTGATGTTTTACATTTAGATTCACACATTTTATGAAGTTTTCAAATATATACTATTGCTCATATATGGTTCCTATCCCCCCCTCTTGCTTGTGACTGCTGATGAACACCTCCCCCAGAAAGCCTGAGAAACCCCTGCATAACAAAAACTAGGTGAATGTTGTGAGCTTGTCTTTTCTGTCTAGCAAGGTGGTGTCAGTAGCCATACTTCAGTACCTGCCAGGTATTCAGAAGGCAGTATATAGTGATTTCTGTCTGGCTAATCACCTACATGGAAGAGAGGGAGGACATACACTGTATCCTTTTCTCCTCTCCTTCTTAATGTCCTCAACTGTTTGTTTGCATAGTAACAGTTAGGTAGCATTTCAACAAACTTAATAACAGTATGCGAAGATGCTATGACCACAGTTTTGAAAGGGAACTTCAACAGGAGAAAATAACATTAATTTCTGAGACCATTATATTTTCTTGACAGTTTCAGTCTCTAGTGAAATCAAAAAGACACACTACAGCATGTGCATAAGTGGAAAATACATTTGGAAGCATGCACTTAAAAGCAACAGACTATATTCCAGTGGGACGAAGCCTACCGACCTCATTTTTGAGGTGATCAAATCTTTGTAATCTCCAGAGAACTGTCAGAGCTTACCTCTGAATAGGGGACTTCTTGCAAAAATGCATTTCAGGTGTTTCTTCTTCTAGCGGTGCTTAAAGAGATCATTGGCAGCATTCCGGAAAGATAACATAAAATAGATAGCAATGACTTTTAGCGAGCACATATAGCAATGATGCTTAAGTAAACAATGATAGTATTGCATCAGCACACGTACAGATATTGGGATCCCAGGATATCAGTCTGAAAAATTTCTGTAAATTACAGTTGAAACCAACAAGACAAACAAATGGTTTAAGAAAATGTATGGTTTCTATCATAGGTCTGACTGATACCACATTACATCTGCATCATTGTGTAGGATAACAAACCAGTAAGAATACCCTAATTCTTATGATTTAACTAAAGAAGATGCACAGAAGATAGGGGAAAGTAGTTATGATGATTCTAATAGTATAGAGAAGGTAAATGGAGAGAAAGAGAGATATTGTGGTTTTCAAGTACTCAACAAAATCAAACTAGACTATAAAATGCCTGTCATACTCCTCAAATATGTTTTTACAATTAAAAAATTAATATATTTCTTATGAAACCTAACTGAAAAAAACCCCACTCTGTATATCAAGCCAAAGGAAGACTAAAGTTAAGAATGAGAACAATAAAAAAAAAAACCAAGTCAAACTTTTATTTGCACAGTAATATATTTGAAAAACATTCTGCTTCAAGCAGTTGTTTTGCTTAAGAAAAGCATCTATTTTTCTTCTGACAAGTTTATACTTTCATAAAAGTCCCTTTATATATGCATAAAGTGGTGGTGACTACACAAAAAAGCATATTTGGTACAGAGACTGGTCTAATAGGCTTAGGTTCAAATACAAGTTGGTCTAAAAGACAGTCATATCGGTTGTTTCACACTGACAATTGCTTTTCACTCATGTCATGAAATTTGAATTTGCTTTACAAAAATACCTCAAATCTCACTCCAGCTCAGAAAGAATGAATGCACTGCTGTATTCATATCTGTGTTTCGTTGCTAAAGGAAAATCAGGAAAAATTAAAACTGATGTTAGAGGTGATTAATTGTTAGAATCTCATAGTTGTTTTATGCCTCAATTCATTCTTTTTTTTTGCTATTGTTATTTTCTGGTTTGAGACTGAAAAAAAGAAAGTTTAAATCTTTTTGCTGTCAAAATAATGATCAGTTGACATAATGTTTACAGTCCTAATGATAAGGCTGGTAGCAGACTATCTTGTCACTCCAAAGAAAGAGGTTCATACAGAAGACAAAACTCCATTGACAGTGAGACACGAACATCTGCAGTGAACCAAAGATCAAACTAGGCTCCAGGGGCGAGTGCATGGCCTACAGAAATATAAATAATTTGGAACAGAGTATGCATTTCTAAAGGGATTTATACTGCTTCTTTATACTGCCTGTCCACCATTCTTATTTATGAAGCAGAATGCAACAGAAAATTGTACTCTAGAGCTTCTGAGGTATTTTAGATACGACAATGCCAACACTTCTGCATTGTCAGTCTTAAATGCAGCTGATATTAAAAGTTCAAATCCATGTGGTTTGAACTGGCTAGTTCAGAAGGGAAATATGATTTCTCTCTTTGGTTTCTTGAATGAAAAAAGATCAAATTCAGGCATAAAAATACTTATATTTAAAGCCAAAACTTCAGGGTACTTCACAATTTTCCAGTTCAAATTAGCAATTGGCTTTAACTCATTCTTGAAATAGCTTCGTGGCACAAACAAAACATAGGAATGGCTGTCATTTAAATGAAGGAAATAACAGTGGGGAAAAAAAATCGCATTACATTGGATTTACAAAAACATATGAAGAGTGGTTTTGGTTTTTTGAGTTTTGTTGTTTTGGGGGTTTTTTAACTTTCTTTGTAGTCTGTGATATAGAAAATAAAGGAGAATGCCTTGAGCTGGCCAAAGTGAAAGCAGTAAGGCTAACCTGAAAAGGATGTGCAGGATTTGAAAGTGGAGAAGAACTTAAGATACAATATTCAGGCCATATTAAACCAAGGTTTGTTTTTTACTTGCTTGCCTTCAAGCAAACCAAGTCAAAGGTCAAACAAATGAATTGTCAATGTTATCTGGCCTTCCAGGTACACAGTACCCAGGCCCTGGGTACTTCTGTTTCCCTATCAAAACATAATTAGGCAATTCTCCCAGCAAAATGCTAGGTCTACATCGCAGTATAGCAATAGTAGAGTGCTTCTTTTCCCTATCGCTTACATTGTGAGTGGGTAAATACAGACACCAGCAACCTCAATGCCATTTGTCAAATTATTCTGGGATTCAGGACAGATCTCTGATTCTCAAGACCATGCTGTATTGCAAGATAAGATTCTTACCATTTTATTACATCAATGTGTGTTTTCAGAGAAAGTTACGCAAATGAAAATATTGCTAGCTTCAATTTTTTAGATAATATAAACATACAATTTGCTTATTAAAAAAATTTAAATCATTCTCCAAAGTCTACGATAAAGCATTTTTCTAAAGCCTACAGAGTTTTGTAAACTATTTGAAGATGACTCTGTGAAGATATACTCTGTCAAGGAGCTTTGTGAGAAATATCCATCTAGCAAAGCTGGAGCATCTCTGATACATCTTCAGATGCATCTTGCCCAGTTATAGTTGAGGAGAGATGGGGTCGGACTCCTTGACACTGGCAGCACCCTGGTCCTGTGACAGAAAAAGGGGCTGTGGGAAGAGTCAGGAGTGATAAATGGAGCAGAAAGGGCTCATGGTTGAAATGGATAACCTGCTTAAGGGGAGACAAATGCTTCAGTGAGAATGCTGGCTTTGAGCTACTCCGATGTTTGCACAGTCCATTCGAGCAGCAGAATCTGTAAACAGAACAGCAACTGGCCTTACACTGCAGGGAATGCAGAAATTTGCATGAGAATAAAGTTGTTCTTTGGTTGGTTGTGTGCATGGGAAAGGTGTGGCCCAGTAACCTTGCAGATCCCTCCATTGGTCTTCAACTGCTTCAACTAGTTATTGATGATAGTTTTTTGACAGAGGTGGCAGAGGACCCCACAAGGAGATGGATGCTGCTGGACCTTGGACTAACGAACAAAGCAAGACTGGTTGAGTATGTGAAGGTTGGGGGTAGCCTTGGCTGGAGTGACCATGAGATGGTGGAGTTCAGAATCCTGTGTGGAAGGAGCAGCGCAGTAAGTGGGATTACAAACTTGCACTTCAGGAGAGCTAACTTTGGCCTTTTCAAAGACCTGCTTGGGACAATCCCATGGGTTCCAGAAGGTAAGGGGGCCCAAGAGAGCTGGTCAATATTCAAGCACCACTTGCTCTGAGCTCAAGATCAGTGCATCCCAAAGAATGGGAAATCAATGGATGAACAAGGAGCTCCTAGAAAAAATCAAAGGGAAGAAAGAAGTTTACAGTATGTGGAAAAAAGGAATGGTCACTTTGGAGGAATGTAAGAATGTAGTCAGAGCATGTAGGGATGCAACAAGAAAGGCTAAGGACCACTAGAAATCAAAGCTGGCAAGGGATGTCAAGGATAACAAGAAGGGCTTTTTCAAATACATGAGCATCCAAAGGAAGACTAGAGAAAATGTGGAGCCACTGCTGAAAGAGGTGGGTGCCTTGGTGATGTAGGATACAAAAAAGGCAGAGTTACTGAATGCTGTCTTTGCTTCAGTCTTTACTGCTAAGGCTGGCCCTCAGGAAACCCAGACCCTGGAGGTAGGAGAGAAAGTCTGGAGAAAGGAAGATCTTCCCTTGGTTGAGGAGGATCAAGTTAGAGAACATCTAGGCAATCTCGACATCCACGAATCCATGTGCCCTGGTGGAATGCACCCATGAGTGCTCAGGGAGCTGGCAGATATTATTGCTAGACCATTCTCAATCATCTTTGAAACGTCATGGAACATGGGAGAGGTGCCTGAGGACTGGAAAAAAGCCAATGTCACTCCAGTCTCTGGCAAGAAGGAGGACTCAGGAAACTACAAGCAGTAGTCGTAGTTTCACCTGCATCCCTGGAAAGGTGATTGAACAACTTGTTCTGGGGGTTATCAGTAAGCATGTAGAGGAGAAGAAGGTTATTGGGAGTGGTCATCATGGATTCACTAAGGGAAAATCATGCTTGACCAATCTGATAGCCTTCTATAATG
>VXBL01001067.1:19624-35617 GCA_013400195.1 Aramus guarauna
AATGTGTCCTCGTGGCCAAGAAGGCCAATGGTATCCTGGGGTGCATCAAGAAGAGCATGGCCAGCAGGTCAAGGGAGGTTCTCCTCCCCCTCTACTCTGTCCTGGTGAGGCCACCTCTGGAATCTTGTGTCCAGTTCTGGGCACCCCAGTTCAAGAAAGACGGGGAACTACTGGAGAGAGTCCAGTGGAGGCCTACAAAGATGATGAGGGGACTGGAGCATCTCTCGTATGAGGAAAGGCTGAGAGAGCTGGGTCTGTTTAGCCTGGAGAAGAGAAGACTGAGAGGGGATCTTATTAATGCTTATAAATATCTAAAGGGTGGATAGCTAGAGGAAGGGGCAAGACTCTTGTCTAAAGTGCCCAGTGCCACGAAAAGGGGCAATGGGCACAAACTGGAACACAGGAAGTTCCATTTGAACATGAGAAAAAAATTCTTCACTGTGAGGGTGACTCCAGATGATTCTGCTCTAGCAGAGAGGTTGGACTAGATGATCTCTGGATGTACCATCCAACCCCTACCAATCTGTAAATCTATGAATCTGTGAACAGATCAAAGAGCACATAAATATTTTAAAGGGTTTATCTCTGTTTGATAATTACCAAAATATCTGTTAAACAGATTTGATAATGACGCTTAAAATTGGAGGCTTTATTAGGCTTGTAGTGTCCCATTACTTATAAAAATTATAGCCTCTTTCATAAAAGTTATTCCTAGTTTCTTTCCTTCACAGTGAAAACACAGTTATTGAAGAATAAAAATTTTAAAGAGACCACTATTAAAATCTTTACACTTCCAGAAAGCTTTCAGAGATACTTTCCTGCCATTCCGAACAATTACTAATCTTGGCTCACTGCTCCTTTCCTCCATTTTAAATCTGGAAATGATAATTATCAGAGATCATCAATGCAACGTAGAAAAGGAAACAAGGACAACAAAATTCAGGGCAGATCTCAGCCACAGATATGAGGAGGCACCTCCCTGGATCTTCTCCCCCTCTCCCCCTGCCCCAAGTTAAGAGTCTAACAAAACAGAGAAAGCACATATCTGTGGAGGTGAGGGAGGGGAAGGGACTGCTGCTGCGTGCTGACAGACAAGTGAGTTGGACACCCGCAGCAGCCACTTGGTGGCTTTATCCCATGGACATGGGAAGTATCAGGGCTAAACCCGTCCTGGGAGGGGACTGCTCTGTTTCTCCATGGAAAACTCAAATGTGGATCTACCATGTGCATAATACGCAAATGTAAGGCATGTTAACATTGCAGCACTATCAAGGCCAAATACAATTCATGTTAGTATTGAAATGCTTGATAAATGCGTATTCTTTGCCTGATAGAGTGAGGAAGTGTTTTAGCCAGTTTAGTAAGAATGCAAGATATTATCACCATAAAAAGCTGCATTTTTGTTAGCTTCTTTCTTAGACCAGTAAACCTGACTTACTCTTACCTGAGCTGGTGTTTGGTATGGTTATAATGTCATTTAATTCATTGCCTTGAATTTTGTATAAAGAAAAGCATATGTATTCTCAGATTTAATTACTTCTAAATCCTGAGTGACTAAGAAACATCTTGAGACTTGTTCTTCTTTCAGTACTTTTCCTTTGTAATTGCTCAATAAACAAAAGTGTGTGGTCACATAGGAACAATATCATAAAAAAACCCAACCAACCAAACAAAAAAACCCAACAACAACAACAAAAAACCAAACCACAGCAGCCAGCTAAAATCTCTAATCAAATTTCATAAAAGTTTCAATCTCCTACATGTTTAGTTGGAGAAGGTATGTAGCACAGCATAAAGTCATAGCTCACAGATAGCTCCTCCATGTTTGTACAAATTAAATATTATCTCATGCTGATTAAGAAAAAAACAGATTAAATAAATAAATATATATATAGATAAATAAATAAAACCAATTATGATTCTATGCTATCCACCAGCATCTGGAACTTTGCCCTTTGTCTTGAAAAACAGAAAGTCATATGATGTGCACAACTGATTTACAAGATTTGCAAGTTTGTTCTCTGATGCCGTTCATGGCACCTGAGAATACAGGTCTGAGACTTAGAAATTCAGAGTAAGCTCATTTGGAAAGGAAGCAATTTACAAAGTGATAATAATTAATCCAAAGGATGTGTTGCTCACTAGAGTTTTAAGAGGTTGCAGTTTCTAAGTTTCTCATGCTCAGTTGCTTCAAATCACCCATGCTTACAGACATCTAAAATATTCACGGTCTATGGATCTCTGAAGGGATAATATGCATCAGGAATTGGTATAAATATCAATGTGTGAATTTTAGTTAGTTAGTTAGTTAGTTAGTTAGTTAGTTAGTTGAAAAAAATATAATTCAATGTTCTCTAAGGTGTGTTCTCTAAGGTGTGGAATTAATGCTGATAATCAGAAGTTATCATGCCCATATTAGAATGAGTAAGAAATACATATCCTTGTAACATGTAAAACATTACACCTCTAGCAAGTGAGTCAATCTAGCTAATTCATATCATGTGTTATAGCTAGAAATAATTTTCACTTTTTTGGAGAATGATATTTTCAGTCTACATTTTGTTAATGAGGCAAAACCAATATCTACCTGTTTAGAAAAGAATGGCCTTTTACAGCTATTCTACACACAATTAATACAAAAAGAAAGTGAGATATTCAGCTGGTATTTACAAACTCACTCCGCAGAGGCTATGGTGATTTATNTCATAAAAAAACCCAACCAACCAAACAAAAAAACCCAACAACAACAACAAAAAACCAAACCACAGCAGCCAGCTAAAATCTCTAATCAAATTTCATAAAAGTTTCAATCTCCTACATGTTTAGTTGGAGAAGGTATGTAGCACAGCATAAAGTCATAGCTCACAGATAGCTCCTCCATGTTTGTACAAATTAAATATTATCTCATGCTGATTAAGAAAAAAACAGATTAAATAAATAAATATATATATAGATAAATAAATAAAACCAATTATGATTCTATGCTATCCACCAGCATCTGGAACTTTGCCCTTTGTCTTGAAAAACAGAAAGTCATATGATGTGCACAACTGATTTACAAGATTTGCAAGTTTGTTCTCTGATGCCGTTCATGGCACCTGAGAATACAGGTCTGAGACTTAGAAATTCAGAGTAAGCTCATTTGGAAAGGAAGCAATTTACAAAGTGATAATAATTAATCCAAAGGATGTGTTGCTCACTAGAGTTTTAAGAGGTTGCAGTTTCTAAGTTTCTCATGCTCAGTTGCTTCAAATCACCCATGCTTACAGACATCTAAAATATTCACGGTCTATGGATCTCTGAAGGGATAATATGCATCAGGAATTGGTATAAATATCAATGTGTGAATTTTAGTTAGTTAGTTAGTTAGTTAGTTAGTTAGTTAGTTGAAAAAAATATAATTCAATGTTCTCTAAGGTGTGTTCTCTAAGGTGTGGAATTAATGCTGATAATCAGAAGTTATCATGCCCATATTAGAATGAGTAAGAAATACATATCCTTGTAACATGTAAAACATTACACCTCTAGCAAGTGAGTCAATCTAGCTAATTCATATCATGTGTTATAGCTAGAAATAATTTTCACTTTTTTGGAGAATGATATTTTCAGTCTACATTTTGTTAATGAGGCAAAACCAATATCTACCTGTTTAGAAAAGAATGGCCTTTTACAGCTATTCTACACACAATTAATACAAAAAGAAAGTGAGATATTCAGCTGGTATTTACAAACTCACTCCGCAGAGGCTATGGTGATTTATATACGTAGAGAATCTTGCCTGCAATACTACTTTTTCAAAAATTAATGATGTTTTAGATTCATATTAATCGTTAATATAATGCAGAGACTTTATCAAAAGCCATATTAATTAATTCTAGCACTAGTCACTGATCATTACTTGATGCACTGTAATAATCTGTTCCAGAATCAACAAATACTATGTTCTCAGTTAATTTCTCTGTTTTTAAAAGGGAGACAACTCTAAGACTCTTAATAACATGAAAACAAATCTCTGATATTTGATAGATTAGAAAATTTTAATCAATTTACACTTTATTAAAAAAGCTTGGAGAAAACTTACATTCATATTATATTGCTACCAGAGTCTGGCAAAGTCTCAGATTCTTGCCTTTTATCTGTAGCCATTTTATTTTCTTAACTAGGTGAGAATATGTCCATGTCTTTTTTTGGATTTTGTCATTTAAGTCACCTTTTTTACTTCATAGTAGAATTTAGGTCAGCATTTCTAATTATTAGTTATCTAATTCTTTAATTTCATCTTGACCAGGCATAAATGATATCATACATGCTAGAGTATCTTATAGGAATATTTTACAATTGTATGTTACTTAAAATATTACTGGAAGGTCAGGCCCTGCAAATATTTGTACATTTATTTTAAAGCATATAAGTTACACAAAATGTTAGTTGAAAAATGCTTGATGGGCTGAGACCGCAAAAAAATTAATATTACAGAAGAAGAAATTAGATAGAGAAGCAGCCAGACATAGCGTGCCTGTCTTAAGGGGACACTTAAGAACTTTCCCTTTTTAAAAATTTGGTTTAAGATTGCCAAAAGTTATACCAGCTTCAGCAAAGCTGGGATTATAAGCAAGTTGCAGGAAGCAAGTAGCAAATAAGTGAATGATCAAGAGGAGAAAGTGTCTTTCTTGTTAGACATGCCATTTTTCAGCATGTTTAACAGTGGATACAATTTCAGAATTCCCAAACATTTCAATATTTGGGACAAAATCCTTCCAGAAGTCAATCAGTGAAGTTTCACTGAATTCATTTGAGCTATACTGAAATTGTTTTTAAAGCAAATTTCTCCCATTCCCCTATACCCCTCAAATATTATCCACTCCTCTATTCCCTCGACATCATCTGAGTCATGACTATCCATGAGCTGTATCCTGTATTAGTATTGCTTTAGCTGATCTTCATGCATATTTAAAACAAACTATGTAAAAATCTAAGTTGCATTTGAAGGTAACCAAGTGTATTGTTTTTGTGAGACAAGGTTTTGGTAGCCTGGGGTCTACAGGGGTGGCTTCTGTGAGAAGCTGCTAGAAGCTTCCCCCATGTCTGACAGAGCCAATGCCAGCTGGCTACAAGATGAACCTGCCGCTGGCCAAGGCTGAGCCCATCAGCGACAGTGGTAGCGTCTCTGGAGTAATATAGTTAAGAAGGGGAGAAAAAAAAAATCCTGCACAGCAGCAGGAGAGAGGACTGAAAAGATGTGAGAGGAACAACTCTGCAGATGCAAAGGTCAGTGCAGAGGAGGAGGAAGAGGTGCTTCAGGCATCAGAGCAGAGATTCCCCTGCAGCCCCTGGAGAAGACCATGGTGAGGCAGGCTGTCCCCCTACAGTCTATGGAGGCCCATGATGGAGCAGATATCCACCTGAAGCCCATGGAGGACCCCATGCTGGAGCAGGTGGAGGAACCTGAAGGAGGCTGTGACCCCATGGGAAGCCCATGATGGAGCAGGTTCCTGGCAGGACCTGTGGCCCTGTGGAAAGATGAGCCCATGCAGAATCAGGTTTGCTGTCAGGAGTTCGACCCTGTGGGGGACCCACACTGGAGCAGTCTGTTCCTGAAGACTGCACCTGTGGAAGAGACCCACGCTGGAGCAGTTCACAAAGATTCTGGACATGGTTTAGTAGACATGGTGGTGTTGGGTTGACGGTTGGACTTGATGATCTTAGAGGTCTTTTCCAACCTTAAAGATTCTATGATTCTAATTTGAGAACTGCATCCCATGGGAAGGACTCACGTTGGAAAAGTTTGTGGAGGACTGTTTCCTGTGAGAGGACCCCCATGCTGGAACAGGGGCAGAGTGTGNGTCAGTGCACACCCACCAACTGAGGACTACAACTACAAGGAGAGAACATCACTGGATCCAGGAGTGGTGATATCTTTTCTCTCTCTCTTTCTTTCTCTCTCTCTTTCTTTTCCTCTCTATCACTCTCTTTGTCTCTAACTTCATTTTCAGCACATTAAGATAATATTGTCACAAGTTTTGCTAAGCCATTACCTTTTGTAGTTCTGCTAAGTTTTAAGTATTGTTATGTCTTTTGTCAAGCCACTGTCTTCTGTAGTTATGCTGAGTTTTAAGTAAATTTGTGAATTGTTTGAACCTCTAGAGTAATTGTCGTTACTCCTGATTACTGCGCAGAGAATTTAAAAGTTAACCTCACCCTAACCCACTGAGTGGCATGGGACAAAGTTGAGCCCAGGAAGAAGGGATGGGTGGGGGCAGGTGTTTTAGGATTTAGTTTTATTTCACATTATCCTACTCTGATTTGATTGGTAATAAATTAATCAAATTTCCCAGAGTTCAGCCTGTTTTGCCTATGACGGTAATTGGTGAGTGATCTTTCCCTGTCCTTATTTTGACCCATGAACCTTTCATTATATTTTCTCTTCCCTGTCCAGCTGAGGAGGGCAGTAATAGAGCAATTTGGTGGATGCCTGGTGTCCAGCCAGGGTCAGCCCACCACACTAAGTCCAGGGTTATATCTTGGGCTGTACCTTGCCAAAACATGGTTCTGCATGAAGAATTTAAATGACTTTTCTGTATTTCAAGTATACACAAACAGATGAAAAATAAGCAAATATGTACAGGTACACTTCTGGCTGGACATAAAGATCAATCTAAAGCAAAGATGCTCTTATACTAATGAAGTTACAAGGCATGCAACTACCTCAACACCATAACCTGTCTTTTAGAAAGTTTTGCCTCTCACAGAATTCAGATGTATCAGCTGCACAGAATTGCAGATCATCTGGAGAACATCTAGTCAAACTCTGTGTCAAAGAAGAGTCATCTACAACAAGTTGTCTAGGATGCCGGTCAGATTTTAAATATCTCCGAGCATAGAGACTCCACAACCTCTCTGGGAACCTGCAACAACGGTCAGTCACCCTCACAGTAAAAATACTTTCATGTTTAAATGTTTTGGGTTTGGGTTGTTTTTTTGGTTTTTTCTGGGTTTTTGTTTTGTTTTGTTTTGTTTTGTTTTTGTTTTTGTTTTTGTTTTTGTTTTTTCTATTCTCCCCAGTATTTGCCCATTGTCTCTGATCCTTAGAAACTCCTGAGAAAAGCTTGGCACCATCTCCTATATGCCCACCCTTCAGATATCTGTACACATGGATAAGATCTCCCCAACCTTTCTCTTCTCCAGATTGAACAGTTCCAGACCTCTCAGTCTATCCTCATAACAGAGATGCTCCAGTCTCTTCATCGTCTTTGTGACTGTTGGCTGGACTGGTTCCAGTATGTTCACGTCTCTTGTACTGGGAAGCCTGGAACTGGACCTAGCACTGTAAATGTGGCCTTACCAGTGATGAGCAGATGGGAAGCATCATCTCCCTCTACCTGCTGGCAATGGTGCTCTTAATGCAGCCCATAGGGCTGTTGGCTGTCTTTGCTTCAAGGGCACCTTGCTTGCTCACATTCATCTTCCTGTCCATGAGGACCCCAGATCCTTTTCCACAGAGCTCCTTTCCAGCCAGTTGGCTCTCAGCACTTTCTTATGCATGGGTCTTTGTTTTGCTGTTGAGGTACCTACAGAAGCCTTTCATGTTGGCTTCTATGTTCCTCACCCAGTCCAAATCCAATGAAGTTTGTCTTTCTTATCTCTATCCATGTATCTTCTAGCAATATCTATATTTCTCCTGGGTCATCTTATCCTGCTTCTAATTTTTGTATGCTTCCCCTTTCTGTTTAAGTTTTGTCAGGAGATTGTTGTTCATCCACACAGGCCTCCTGCCACCTTTACTTGATTTCCTGAATTTCTCCATTCAAGCTCAAGAATGGAGATAGACCATTCTTGAGCTTGGAGATGATAATTGAAAAATTAGTCATTTCTCCTGGACCACTCTTCACTCTAAGGAAGTTTCCTATTGGATTCTTTTAAGAAGTTCCCTGTGAGTCTGCTGCCCTGAAGTCTGGGATTATGATCCTGTTTTTTTGCCCTGCTTCTGTCTGTCAGGATCCTATGCTCCACCATCTCATGGTCACTACAGCTAAAGGCTGCCATCAGCCTTCACTGACTAGTCCTTCCTGGTTTATAAGAATCATATCCTGCAGAAACACTTCTCTTTCATGGCTCCTTGATCATCTGTGTTAGAGATTTATCATCAATACATTCCAGAAGCCTCTTTGATTACTTGTGCCCTATTGTGCTGTCCCTTCAGAAGACGTGGGAGACTAGAATCACTCCAATGATGACCAGGGCCTCCAAAGTAGATGATTCTGACAGTTGTCTGAAGATTGCCTCATCTTCTTGATTAGGAGGTCTATGGAAGACATAACATCACTCGTGGGTGAGAAGCTCAACATGACTCGCAATGTGTGCTCGCAGCCCAGAAAGCCAACTGTATTCTGGGCTGCTTCAAAAGAAACATGACCACCAAGTCAAGGGAGGTGACTATCCCTCTCTATTCTGCCCTCGTGAGAACGCATCTGGAGTGCTACATCCAGCTCTGGTGTCCCCAGCACAAGAAAGGTATGGACCTGTTGGAGCGAGTCCAGAGGAGGGCTGCAAAGATGATCAGAGGGCTGGAGCACCTCTCCTATGAAGACAAGCTGAAGGAGTTGGGGTTGCTTACCCTGGAGGAGAAGGCTCCAGGGACACCTTGTAGCAGCCTTCCAGTACTTACAGGTATCCTGCAAGAAAGCTGGAGAGGGACTGTTTACAAAGACATGTAGTGATAGGACAAGGGATGATGGCCTTAAGCTGAAGGAGAGTAGATTTAGATTAGGTATTAGGAAAAAAATATTCTGAGGGTAGCGAGGCACTGGAACAAGTTGCCCAGAGAGGTTGTGGATGCCCCTTCCCTGGAAGTGTTCAAGGCCAGGTCGGATGGGGCTTTGGGCAACCTGGTCTAGTGGAAGGTGTCCCCATGGCAGAGGAGTTGGAACTAGATGATCTTTAGGTCCCTTCCAAACCAAACCATTCTATGATTCTATGATTCTATGATTCTATGATCTTATACTATAGGAATCTTCAGAGACATAATGGACATGCAGATTTGGGACATTATTTCCGAAACAGGAGAGGAGCTCCCTCTGCTACCTATGCTTCTAATTTTTACACAAATAAAAATGGGAACTTTAGCAACCCAGGTACCTACTGATCCAAATATATGCTTAGAAGCACAAAGGTAATTATCAGGAGATAATTACCCACTTTCATTTAAAAAAGATGATTTTATAACAGTTCTCTAAAATGAAAGTTTAATTACAGAAATAAGGATACATGGGATATATATCGTAGGGGAAATAAGGTCACCCTCCTTAATAAAACAGCTCATCACCTGTTGTCACCTCTTATGTTCATCTGTAGAGCACTACAACCTACTTTTCTGACTGCAAGCAGAAAAAAGCAAACTTCCTTATCCACTTCTAATCACAGCTGCTCAAATATCTTCACAAATTAAATAGTTCATTTGGAAAATACCAGTCTTTCTGAGGTAATTTGATAAGAAATAGTATGGATGAGTTATTTTGCTGGAATCTCCTCAGTAAGAGTTAGTTTCTTCAAACCCAGATTAGTCACTGAATGACTAATTTGATTAATAATGGTTAACTAGTTCATTATTCTTTTAATAAAAATATAGTTTTTTCACACTTCCTCATTTCTCTAATATGCAGTTTTAACACTCTATGATAATTTAGAGATAAATTTTTTGCAGTAGGTTCACATGTAGAAAATGCCCAAATGTAGTAAAAAAGTTCCCTAATGTAAAATGGATTTAAAGCTATTTATTAAATGCAAGACACCAATTAAATGTCCAGCACTTACATTAAGGCTGCAGCTACTAGTCAGTGCTACTGAGATGGCTAATCTCTGGAGATAGAAGAAAGAAATACAGTAACAGAGGAAAGATAAGAGTTTACATTTTTTCATTGCTGTATTTACCTAGAGGTCAAAAATGACCATTTCCTAATGCAAAGATGAGAGTAGTTGGAGAAGGGAAGCATGTAGGATATATTTTAAACCTAAGATTATTTCTGGCTTGAGACAAAATAGATAAGCAACAACTGTTTCTATGTTGTGATGCATACAGTGACCTGATACAGCAAGGAAAGGTTGTGGTACCCTTGTTCTATGAGCAGGAACCATTAAGCAGTTGCTCTAGTGAAAAAGAAACAGAAGTTGATGTTTATTTCTGACTGTACTTAGGTAGCCATTGAAAAATCAATTTTGTTTTCTACACTCTTAATTAGGAAGCAATCCATCAGAACTAAACAGTGTAGATTTCTTATGAAAACTTTAATGCAGCCTTAGCCCTTAATTCCAGATTTGCATCAGAGGTTTATGGAGTGAGATATTTAGAGATAAAATAATAAGGGAAAATTTCCCCATCTTTTCCATTCATCATTCTCATTAATTGTACAAAAATGTGGCATAAAGTTCACCTTAAATTAACGAAACAACAATGAAATGGATTTTTTTTTGTTTTTTCATTCTTGTATCTCTGCTAAAACTTTCATCAGTCCTTGTAGAATAAACATAATGTCTACTGGATAATATAAACAACTCATGGACAATTCATGTCCTTGTGATAATCTTTTTTTTTTTTTTTTTTNAATTTTTTTTCTTTTTTTAATTTTTTTTTTTTTTTTTTTTTTTAGATGAAAGTACTTCCTCATTTTATAGCATCATATGTCATTTTTTTTTCTGCTTGACTTTCTCTTTTGTCCTATGCTTTTGTATTGCCACAGCTATACAAAGGCATGCATCCATTTGCAAAAGACCATTATTTCACTACTAAATTGGGACATTGTTTCCTATTACTGCATGTGCTCCAACTGTTGGTGTTATTGATTTAGTGGAAGTAACATTTAATACTTCAGCTTCCTTTCTTTTGAAGCAGAAATGTTTTGTCTGACCAGACTGGAAGTCAATTTTGTTGCTGTGAAAAAAACCCTCATGAAAATTTATGCCAAATCACTTTATGTGAAAAATTTATAATTTAAATGTGACTGAACTCTATCAACTCAGACAATAAACCTTATGTCATAAGAGAAGAACTAAAGATACAGTAGCCAAAAATTCTGTATTCTTTCAGAGAAGAGAAGGAGTGGCACCAAAATAACACAATTGTGAACACCATAGGTTTGATGAAATTTTGAAAAGCCAGCTGGTACATTACTCAGAGAGGTGCTATGTGTGTTAACATGGACTGCCAGAGACTTGTCTGAAATTTTTTTGCAATTCTATCATTCAAACATATTTTACCTCACCAATAGCTATCTATGAATTCAGCAAGTCAAGATTTCACAGAGGAAAGCTCTGTGAGCCTTAACTACAATGCATTGTGACCAAAGTCATAATCCACTGGGGGACAGTCGTTGAAGACCTATGAATTTTTATTTTTCATTGTTTCTGTAGACCCAACCCAGACACTTACTATTTCAGGTCCAGATAAAACATACTAAAAAGCTGCTGCTTCCTTAAGCAAAGCTTGAGATGAGGAGATAGAAATTTAGGAAGAGCGTGTTACTCCTAGTTCACAGCAAAGAAATGGAAGCAGAGAAAGACTAACTACTACTCACTACTCACTGCTTACTTTAAACATCAAGGGAAGCTCCTAATACAGATGGAGATGGCAACTTGGTGTCCCAAGGCAGGTAAACAAGCTGCATTCTCCAAATGCAGCTGACTAGAGAGTTAGATCCAGTCTGCCTGGTAGGTTTGGAGATGCTAGGGAAAGGTAGGAGGTCTGTGTGCGTACCCTCAAATCACAGGTTAGTAAAGAGAAGGTCAAACAGTAAGATCAAAGGAATGGGGCCAACACCACAAACCCTTAAACTACACCTTTCCATTTTTTTTCTGGAAGATAGTTCTTAGTAGAAATGGCTTGACATGTTTTTTTTTCTCACCATTGTTTTTTTTTCACTGGATCTTGCTAAGAAAAAGGAAATAATGAAAATAAATGACTGTACCACTATGTGCTACATGTTTCTTTCTTCCTAAAAATATGCTAGAAACGTCCTTTCTAACATAGGAACACTTAGAAAAATCTGAGCTAAGCAATTTTCAAAGGTAACTGAATTAATTGTTGTCCTGGCTCTGGCTAGGCTAGAGTTAATTGTTTTCTGTTCTCACTCATTGTGTGTATCTGTTATCAGTACTGTTGTTGATTGTTTCCCTGTCCCTTGCTGTCCCAGTAACCTGTCCTTACTCCACCCCACAAGGCTTTTGCCTTTGTTTGTCCTCCCCACCCTGCCAGGGGAGGGGTGAGTGAGCAGCCACGTGGTGCTTGGCTGGGCCTAAACCACGTCAATTGTATTCTGGATAAAAGGAAACTGAGAATAAGACCATAATTTAATTTTTTTATTTATAAATTTTATTTATTTATATCTAAATTTTATTTATCAGATCTCCAATATATTTTTTTTCAGTGATTTTTTTTTTTTTTTTTTCATACAGAGACACTGATCTAAGATACATCAAGGGAAAAGGCTTATAATTCTTTTGGTAGCTGTTGAGTTCAGTGCTGTGAGTATATCTTTCAGGAAAACTGTGAGTTTTTATCTTCTTTCTGTGAATCATATATGCCTTATAAAAATTAGTGTAGTCTCAAACTATTTGCAGCTTCAGTTCAAGTTCTGCAGGTATAACTATACCTCTGCAACACATTCTAGTGATAACAATAATGACCAAAAAGTAGACATTTCTGCTTGTTTAGGTACTTCCTAGTCTTGCTGCTGTTCCCATAAAAGAGCAGGTGAGACAAAATTGTTTATGGACACTGTTAAGGACATTTATACAAGATGAAGAAGGGGGAGACTGAAAATCTTCAGGCTTTTTAGAAAAATAGATAGAAAAAATAAGGTGTACTGATGTTTCTAGAGCAATGTCACAGGAGAAGAGTTGGAGATCAGTCAGAGAGATGTGATCTAGTAGTTAGTTTATTGAGTATTAATCATAAATTTAGGTATGTAAAATATTTAATAAATACAGATGGATTGTCCGTCAATATTCTACTGCACTAAAAATTAGTATGGGATGCCAAGACTATTGCTTAGGCTTACTATACATATGGTAAATGTTCCATACATGCAAAAAATGTCACTTACAAACCCATCAATGTGTGCTGTCATATAAGGGATCTCTCAGCCTTGAGGGGTAACCTAGAGTCATCCCTACTCAAGGGGAGATGACCACCGTACAGTCCACTGCTATGGAGAGAGACCTCAACAGGCCCTGAAGGCTGCAGATATTTATAGCGTGAAGTGGTTGATCTCTAGTCAGATTTCCTGCTGTGATATACAGTTTCAGCTGGTTATCAGCCCAGTCTCCAGCCAAACCAGTTGTGTTGTTTTGTTCTATTTTGTTTTCGTGCTGTGTTCTCACTGATAGCCTCACACAGCAGGATTAACTTCTATTAGGCCTACTTGCTGAGCAACTGCCTGCACCAATGTTCATTTAGTTCAAACAGGAGGAGTGCCTACATCATGACCCCATGTCATGTCAGGACGCTTCATCAGTCCCATCAGAGCATTTCCAAGCCCCATCACCCACTCCAGGAGTGCCCTGACTGCAGAAGTGATTCAGACTGAGGCGTGGTCACAAGGTCAGGATTTTTGTCCTCTTTTGAAGCACTGATCAGGAACAAGATAGCTTCAGAGAGACCCCAAACCTTGTACCTCTTTATTCCCCCATTGTCTCCCTTCCAAGTTCTTCCAAATCACCAAAGTAATTTCTTTCAAACAGCTCCCTCCTGTTTATTCTTTCACCGTAGCTTCTCATTTCACTGATTTATACCCTTACTTACTACCTGTGATAGAGTTGCCCTGGTAATTTTTGTCTTGACCAGCAATTCACGTTAATTTCTCCTTCTGTTACACTGTTTCTTATTTCTGTCATTTCCCCTGTTGCTACCTTGTTAGTTCAGCTGCTAATCAAGGTTGTTCAAGTTGTATATCCTGTACCCCCTTTTTGCTATCTGTAACAGCTTGTAATTTTTCATGCTGTTATCTTCTAAGTGCAGCCACAATTCAGGGTCAGCATTCCACATGCATGCCAAAACGTAGTTAAAAAAAACACCTCCAAATGGCAAAACCCTTTTACAATTGATTGTCAGTGAATAGCTTTATGAACTGTAGCACCAAATTGTTCTATAATCAAGTCATACTCTCCTCTACCAGTATTCAGAGCCTCATGTTTGAATCTTTTCTTCTCTGTCAGAAATGTGTTTCAATAGAAATCAATGATCCACTTTATGGATTATAAGATAATAATTTCACTTTCACTATATCACCTCCAGGATTTTCTTCTCTGTGGCCATTATTGCTGTCAGTATAACTGAAGTTACAATAAGTCAGACCAGAATTTCTGGATAATATTTTTCATAAAAAACAAATCATGCTCAAAGGTCTTTGAAAGACGTCACTAAGGGACACCAAGATGTCACAATGTCTTTCTGGGAGGTGCTAACATGTAGGCACTAAGTAAGCAGCAGTAGAACAGTATGAATACAGTCCTGTGATTAAAATGTCTTGGCCTTCCATAAGGTTATTATCAGAAAATCTAATAACCTTAAAGCCAGCTTGTACAAGAATTAAGTATTTTACCTCTGAATACAGCTATTTCAGATTACCATTGTGTGACACCATTTATATTGATTACTAAATGATTTCTGTATTGTCCTTTTAAACAAATGAATCACCACCAGCATCAATATCTACATCTGCTAAGCAACAGATGGCATTTGTTTTCTTGGAACAGATTCCTATGAATTCCTTGAAAGAAAGTACTGTTGTCTGTGTGGATACAAAATGGGCTATTCTGAGATGGTCTGTCCTTTGCGTATGCCTTGGACCCAGTAATCATAGAATCATAAAATCATAGCATAATAGAATCATAGAATTAGAGAATCATAGAATAGTTTAGGTTGGAAGGGACCTTCAAGATCATCTAGCTCCAAGATTCCTGCCACAGGATACCCTCCACTGGACCAGGTTGCCCAAAGCCCCATCCAACCTGACCTTAAACGCTTCCAGAGATGAGGCATCCACAACTTCTCTGGGCAACTGGTGCTAGACATTTTCTGTCTTTTTGTGTGTTGGTGTATTTTTATTCTGAAGAAGTCCCTCTTTCTTGGTAGGAACTGCTGAATTCATTGCAATAATTTTATTTTTCCACTTCTTCTCCTATTCCCATCCCTGCATGTTATGAAACAGATAATTATGCAGGGCTTAGAACACAGAGAATTCTGGCCTGCAAAATAAAATTATGCTACTTTTCATGAGAGGTAGAATTACCAGCCTGCACCACATATGCTTTCATTGAGTAATGAAAATATCCTAGGCTTCAGATTTTCTTCTGTGACTGTGCAGCCGATCAGGCAGAAAACTCTGTCCACAAAATAAAATGATTACAGTAATCTCACTCAGAGAGAGAATTAGTATTCAAGAGAGACAATGATTAATGAATGTTGCTCAGGGTTCTACAGCAAGGTCTGCACAACTTGGGGCCCAAAATACAGACAGAGAACAACAGTGGGTTTAATTAAATAATGCAGGAAACACTGATTCACTACTGCGAACCACTTCAGCAGCCTTTGCCACAAAAGCAGAAGAGTGAAAAACAGCACCAGTACAGAGTGGAAATATTTCAATCCCTTTTACCACTACCTTTTTTCATTCTGAACTATAATGGACAGAGCATTAGAGTGGTACAATCTTGCATTTAAAAATGTGAAGTCAACTGCCTAGTACTAACTAATGGAAATCTATTGAATATAGAATATTCTGTGTTTAAAAACACACATGAGACCCTAGACCACAATTTTAAATTTTAAATTTTTCACTATCCCCATAGCTATAAACTGCATTTGACTTTATTTCAGCCACGTATATAATTATAGACTGTATAAACACTTGTGTACACTTAGTCTGAACCCAAAATTCTTCATGTGGTTTACCCAGGATATTTACAAACTCTGAACTCATAAATTACAAAACTCAGCAAAGT
>VXBL01001069.1:0-15121 GCA_013400195.1 Aramus guarauna
AGTGTTCAGTAAGGCTGGTTTATGGCAAAATGCCTGACTAAGGCCAGTTTGTAGAGGGAAGAGTGACTACTGTCAGGGGTTAGGGACTACGTGGTACTTTGCATGTCAGGGGCCGTATTTTGTACGTGGGGAAAGGGCAAAACACGAAGTAGAGGAAAACAGATACAAACTCCTCTTTCCTGATCTGATCCTTAGCTGGTACAAAGAGAGAAGGCTGCTGATGCCAGCCCAGCTGCTCTCGTTTACACCAGAAAAGGGAAATCCAAACTACCCACCAGGTGGGCTTTGCTGCCCTCCCACATGGTGCAGATGAGGACCAGGGCTCTAACAGTGACCAGTTGCAGCTGGGAGGTTTCAGGCTATTCTTCCTTGTCCTCCCCTGCCCTCCCCCACTGCTTCTCATCCTCAGTCTGTGCTCCATCCCAGAGAGCTCGACATAAGCAGAAAGTTTTGTTTTTAGGGGAAAAAAATGTCAGTGGAGGCAGGCAGAGGGGTGTGAGTGGAAATGAGTTGTGCTGATAAGCCTTCTGACTGTATTTGATTTTACTGAGGTTCTTAACAAACAATCTTTATACAATGCAACCCTGGCTTATCAGGCTAATGCAGATTGTCTGAAATCCTTATCTCCACAGGCCAGTTAGCTGGAGTGATCCCCTTTACACAATGAATAGAGAATGAAGAGCTGCACACAAGTCTACCCCTCCCTCCTTCCAATCATTGCCATTTGCTGGCAGTGAACCGAATGGCTCTGATTTCCAAACTCATAAATAACACAGGGCTTCAGAGCTGAGCTGTCCTGTGTTTTGTAACAGTTGTTCAGCTGTGCTGGGAGCCTGGGTCGGCTGGGAGGGGCATGGGGACAAGGCTGGAAAAAGTCCCTGGTTTGTTGTACCTTTCTGAGAGGAACAGTCTATGTTCAAGCTGACTTTTAATGGTAAGGATAGTGTGATCTCTTATGCACAGATGCATCCCTTCCTCTAATTGTTGCCAGCAGACCCGGCCCTTGACATTTAAATATGTTTCCTTGGCATGCTTTTTGCTCCATAGCTTTGCCCGCTGTGTGCTGGGAAGAAGCTGCTGCTATTTGTAGGTTGAAGATTAATGGTGAGAAACATGCCTGCTGCTCAGGAGACCTTTTTCTTCATTCTGTTCATGCTTTACATGTATTTTCTGTACCTCCTGTGTGTCAAGTTTGTGTACCTGGGGAATGGATGGCAGCTAAATAGGTCTTCTGCCTTTTCTGCGGACAGAAGCATGTAAAAAGTAACAACAGGTGCATGGAAGTTATACTGTTCTGGCTGCTGAGCTCTGGGGAATATATATAAAAGTCCATCTCTGGGAACATGAGTTGGAGCAAACAGATGATGCTGTTGTCTCTCTGTGTCTGTGCTCTGTGGTGACATTCTTCCTCCCTCAGACACCATGAGATACCAAATGATCTGTACCAAGTCCTAGCTCTTTAATTCCAAAGTACAGAATGGGCCTGTACTAAAGTGACAAGACCTAGTGAAGAATGGGTCTGAATTTTATCCATCAACATGCACAAGTCCTGTCACGTCTATTTTGCCTCTTTCCCTTTTGAATGTTTCTCTGCTTAAGAAGCAAGGGTCTAGTTTCAGCATTTGGTGCAAGGGGACCTTACTAAGCTGCAGTTGCACAGGGAAATAAGGCTCTGTAGGAAACCGGTTTCCCACAACACACAGGGCGGAGAAATGCTAGTGGAGTTGCTGTCAGTTCCTGATTCCTCTTGGCATCTGGGCAGATGCCAGTATGAAGGATTAATTTAGCAACAGAGGTAAACTTCCTTGAAGCAGGAGAACTTTTGTACCTCAGGATGCAGTTTATCCCTTTGTATTGCTACTAGTTAATGGCTAAATCCAGGAATATGAATTATACCAAAGCATGGAAATATCTTGGTGATACCTCTACCATGGAGCACAGAGACAGCGCTACTGTACTGTACATTGACCACCTTGCACGACATGCTACGTCCCACAGGTGCAACTGCTGTCCAGCTTTGCACATTATGCAAGTTAAATCACATCAGCCAGCAGCTGGGAGGAGTTACGGTTTCCAAGTAGCGCTAAGGTTTGAGCCCTGGCCTCTGTGCAACATATATGTATGAAAAGCTGTATGAAAAGCTGTGAGAGGTGTATGAAAGCTCTCTGTCGCAGAGAAAAAACCCACTCAGTGGAGATGGCTGTTCATATACTGTCAGCACACATAAAGTATCATTCGGTGGCTGCTTCCCAGCTTTTGTTCTTGTGCTTTTTCCTCAAATGTCAGAAGTGATTTCCCCTTCTTGCTTCAGAAAAGGAGGGGAAATTGGAGAAACAAAGAAGTAGGATGACTTCATGATACTCTGCAGTCTCCCTGTTTAATGAGACCACTACGTATTCATTCACATTGCTGTTGGCAGGAGTAAGACACATTACACTGCAAATCTGTTTAGGTGGTTTCTGTGAATGGCAGCTGTCACACAGGTCTTCAGAGACCCCCAGACAAATACAGCAGGCATGAGTAAATATGTAAAGCAACACCAGCATCTCCAGACCTAGCTGTGAGGATGGACTGTGCTCCTGGAAACAAAGACTCACAATTAGTCTTGGGTGATTATATTGCAGCATTTCTACGGGAGGATTAAATTTAATTGTGTGTCTCTTCTCATAGAAAGTCCAGTTTTTGTTTCCTTGGAAGGCCCAAAAACCTCTTATAGTTGTCTGGCCTTACAGGTGTCTCTCTGTACAATGGAAAAATGTCCAAATTCTTTCTCTTTCCTTGGCTTTGACGTGAATGTGTGTTGGAGGATCCAGCTCATGCTACCTACTATTTCCCCTGATCTGGAGATCTGTGTCCCTAGTTCTTTCCATTCTGCAGTTAACATGTTTTTCAGCTTGGAGTCTTACCCCTTCATCATGGATGGAGGTTTGGGGTGCAGATCTGGTTCTGTTGAAACCAGAAGCCAAACTCTTCTTGTTTTACCAGGGCCTGGACTTCATCCATCTCCCCATCTCTGTCTGGGAGAGCTTGACTCAGCCCCAGTGGATGGCCTTATTCACTGCTGAGTTTTGTAGTATGTTCAAGGGACTATGGTATTCACCTTCCTTTCTCTTCAGGTTTGTTTTTGGTTTTTTTTTTTTTTTTTTTTTTTTTTTTTTTTTTTTAGCCTGCCTGCTGAGTTGCTATAGGAGAATTAGCTGCTCTCTTGTATGGGAGGTCTTGGACTGTGCTTGTGGGAAAGCTGTTTTGCAGGCTTATTCCTTCTCCTCTGAGTGTGCAGCCAGGTTGGTATGGTGAGTCCTGCTGCCCTTCCCACAGCTGCCACCTCAGCCAAGTCCCGGGATAACTGGACGATGTGGCAGCTCATGGGCAATAAAAAGATAACATGTTGGGTAGAATGCATCGCAAGCCCTGAGCATACTCATCCCCATGTCACTGCATTGTTCCTGCTGGAGAGAGGTGTGAGCCTTAGAAGCTCTCTGGTGGTTTTAAAGCAAAGGTTGGGTCTGGTTTGCTCCCAGCTGAGTGGGGCACTAGTGACCACAGGGGAAACTGTGCTTTTGGTTCTTGCATGTGCAGGACCCTTCTCTCCAGCTCCTTTCTGCAGTGGGTCTGGACAGGCCTCACTGAAGTACCCACAGGGAAACCACGAGGAGCCACACAAGCTGGCTCTCTTCAAAGGTGAAGGCTGTTCCTGATAATGCCAACTGGCTCAGCTTTCATTTCAGCTTCCTGAAGACTAATGCAGACAGATCAATTAGGGACTGCACACAAGAAGCTGCAGCTCCTCAACCCTCCCCCCAGATAATAATAAAAATATGCCCCCACTTTTCTCCTTCCTTGAAGTCCCCAGGAGAGAATTAGCTGGTGCTGCAGGTGCAGCCATCCTGCAGGGTGGTGAGAGCAATGAATAGTAAGGTTTTTAGCTCAAGCACACTAAGGCTGTTCAGCAGCCATTGGATAATCCTCTGTTAATCAGATTATGTAAATTACTACTTCAGCGTCCCTATCCCATCTCTCGTCCCCCTGCTCTTCAAGCTGGAAAAAAAAGGCACTCTAAAAAGAAACATTTAAACAGCAAAAAGGCAGCACTGCTGAAAGGGGTGGGCGGAGGGTGCTGAGACGAGGAGCAGTGGAGCAGCGCTTTGTTTCTGTGCAGACGGGTGTTCCTTCTTGGCAAAGCAGTGGGAGACACCAGCAAACCGAAGGTCAGGAGTGGGTGCTGCCTGCGTATTAATGGTGTCTCAGTACCAGGTTGAGGAGGGCAATGCCAGTGCATTCCCAGAGGCCAGCGCTTTGCCCCAGGATATTCCTTTTGCTGCACTGAAAGAGCATCCCTGATCTCCTCAGAGCAAAATGACTTCCTGCCCTTTCTTTTATGTTCATAATGTGTTATGGGTTCGTTCATTCATAGTGTGAAGCCCAGCACCTCAAACAAGGTTTGGGTGAGAGGTGCTGTCAGCAGTCTGGACTTAGTCACTGAATGCAGTGACCCCACCGAATGAAGGGACAGATTATAAAAACGGCCATGGAAGCTATGTGTGCAAAGCCCAGACAAGCAGGCACTCAATCACCTAAAACCTGCTTTTGCACTTTAGTGCATCTAAGATAATCATATCCTCTGGTTCTGTGTTTCATATAGGATTATGCCTTCCTGAAACACTTGTCAGGAGCCCAGGCAATCGTAACAGCATCTTACTCAAGTTTCACTGGTACTCAAAACATGGCTTATGGGCATGCACTTGGTTTCTGGGCTGTCACATTTTCATCCAGCTAGGAGTGGTGGTGGGTTTTTTATAGACTGAAGTAGAAAGCTGAGGAAGGCAAGAGAGGTCAGTAACAACTGAAACAGAGAAGCTGAGAGCTTAATTATTCTTTGTGTGGCCACTGAAAGCCACCCAGAAAGCTGAGCTGACCTACATTTGCTGTATAACACTGCTGGCTGAAAGCAATTCCTTTTGTTTGTGACAAAGATGACGCTGCCATTCTCACAGCAGATGCAAGACACTGGAGACGAGGTTTTCCACCCAAGACAGGGTTTTCCACTGGCCTTTTGGTACTCACTGATGATCCAAAGAATTTGTTTTGTAGTCCTTCTCCACACTGTTGAACACGCATCCTGATACTTACATCTTGTTCACAGTGGGTAGGCAAAGCTGCCTGAAGGGCTACTCATGAGCTGTTAAAAATATTGTGAATACAAAGTTCAGGTCCTGCTGGTTTGATGGGTCAAGCAATTGCAGGGCATGCCTTGGTTTCATGGTCTTAGGTGATACAGTTGGGGTGAAAACATGATAATGTGTACATGAAGGACTTTATTGGTAGTACTGGAGCTGCTTCACTGTGCTGTGACGTGAGAGAGGCTGGGATGCCAGCTCTGCAGGAATGTTACTCATGGTCAGGTGGGGAATGGACAACCTGGTCCAAACTAGTAGGAACTTATGGCTGACCTTGCAAAATCATTTTGGAAATGCAGGTGGTCAGATATGCAGATTGCACAGTTCTCAACCTCAGGAAATTTGTCAAAAATTTGTCTTCCTTCCTCTGGCTGCTGTTGGCTTTTGTAGAGCCAGTGGGAAGTAGAGAGATGTATAGCACAGTCATATGATGGAATACAGGTGAATTGAAAGAGTAATGGAGTGATTTCTGCATGCTGCGGATCAGTGCTGTTCTATAGTAACTGATGAAAGTACATGAGTTTACACCAGCTGAGCATCTGAAATACAGAGATGTATTTAAAAACAATGCAAAAGTAGCAAATGAAAAAGAAATTTGAAATTAATTGCACCATCTCTCTATCATCAAGGCAGCAGCGAGGACATGTGTTCATAACTGAGAAAAAATAGGATGGCAAAACTTTAAAAGCAAAGGAAGAAAGCTACCTTTCAGAGTCAGAATAGCGAATGGGTCTGGGTTTTCTATATGAATGGACTGTGTGATCATAATGAATCCCTGAGAGGCTGGGTTTCTTGGAGTTTTCCTTCACACTTACATGCACTGCTGGTCTTGCAGGAGGAGCAGTATCAAGCACCAAATATGGAACCTGCTCTTTGAGGATTTTAACCTCAACCATTCTCCAGCACTAAGAAGAGATGTTAGGGAGATTCAGAGCAAATTCCCTTGTTTCTTGCAAGAACTCACCTCAGAGTAAACCACATGGTGTCAAAGACTTGCACATGAAGAAAGAGAACTTGTTAGGTTGTGCAAAAGTCTGGTGACTCCCAACACATTGAATGCACATGGCTGGGGTTGAGTGTTGTGCTTGAAGCCATATTGGAAATTAAATCTCTTGGTCACTAGTTTTTGTCATTAGTTAAAAGACAATTGTAGAAGCTGAAAACATATCTACGGCAAAGACCCTTCAGAGCTTATAATCGGGGCAGGAAGGTTTTCTTACATACAACGCCATTGTTTCTTTGTATCCCTGCTTTGATTCATGCTTATGTAGTGGCCTTATTGCTGCGTGCAACCTGGCTGAGCTCAGCACTGTGTGCCAATAAAAATGGCAGCTACTGATTCTCTGAGATGCCTTGTTTTTCTCTCTTTTAGGTGATTTCCAAAGAACTTTTAAAGTCTACATACATCTGTGTCAAAGGGAAAATGAGCTGCTTGTCTTTTCTCTCTTGCTCCCAGTGGAAGGTATACAGAAACATCAGGTTTTCAGTCTCTTTCTTCTGTGGCTAAACATTTTCTTCAAGGCTATCACTAAGTTTCAGCATTAAAAAGGAGATTTTTGGCTTCTGGAATTAAGCTGAAAAGTGTGGCCAGAATTCAAGGCACCCCCTGATGTGACTGTTTTGTTAACATTAATACAAGATTCAAAACATCACAAAAAGCTTCAGATGATGGAAGTTTAATATTTCAGCACTCTGCATGCAGCTGCTGTTCTGAACCTCAAGCAGCCTCCTCCAGCTTGCTATATGCAAAATCTATTGATCTAAATTTTGATTTTAAAGAGCAGGAGCCCAGATGTGTATAATCGCTTCTTATTGTTCCCATCTGTAGAGCACAGCTCTGAACTCAGAGTGGTAATGTGGTTGTGTGTTTGCAGCCTCTTGCTGTCCTTTTTCTGTCCATAACTTTTTGTGTGCTGCTTTCATCAGTCTGAAAAGCATCAACCCACAAAGAGGGAAAAGTAATTCAAATCCAGGCCCATCTTCTGAAATCTCTGCCCATATTGAGGCCGGATTCTTTTTGATTTCATGTTCATCTGCAGTAAGAGTTTTGCTGGAGAAAGACAGGGTTTGAGGTCTGACCCAGTGTGAAAAACAAACTTTTTTTTTTTTTGCTATCTGACCATTACTTTATCTTGGAGAAGCTTCTGTTGGCCATGGAAGCTGTGTAGTAGCAGGATAAAGCCTTTTGCTCCTGTTGGCATACCACAGAGTCACATATGCCAGGAATATGCTTTTCTTCCTTTTAGGAAGAGGAATAACTAGGATTACTCCCCTAGGATGTTTTAGGGGCTGGAATTTAAATGCTGACATGCCAAATTTCAAAACAAAACATGAGAAACCCAGTTTTGAGGATGGTCACACCACATGTTCTTGACTTCTTCATGGCAGCCAACTCACACATCTTCCACTTTGCAAAGCCACGTGTATAAATGCTGTTGCATAAATGACTGACAATACAGGCAGCCTGTTGCTTCATCCAGTTTTAACTGTTACCAGTATCTGTGGTTCTGAGGCAAGCTGATGAACTGACTGAAGAGTGGCTCTTCAGAAAGTGAGTGCACTAAATGTGAGTTCAGCACTGCCTCTGGTGAGTGGACATGCTGGGCATGACAACAGAAATGGGGAAAGACTGTGTCCGGTGGAGGGGGTCTGTACCTGTTCTCTTCTTCAGCCTCAGTTCTTACCCATGAGAGGGCTGAGACTATATTTTCTTTTCTCTCCCTGCTTTTATTTGGTCAAACTTGCTGAGGAATGTCTTTCTGCCAGGAAGAACATGTACCTGCCTGGGAGAGTGGGTCTGCATTTAAGCAAGGGCCCAACAGCACTGCTGCAATAAAACAGTGGTTTCTGCATCTAAAAACACAACAGCTGTATGTCCTTAGTTACCCCGTTTACACATGCAGTGCTCCCCATCCTCCTCTCCTTGTCAGTGCTGTAAGGGCGCTGGGACTCTACTTTCTTAGAGAAGTATCTGAGGAGGGGAAAATGTGGCCATTACGTGATGTTGTGGTTTAATCCCAGCCAGCAGCTCAGCCCCATGCAGCCACTCATTCACTCCCCCTGGGTGGGATGGGGGAGANGTGCACCCCCTGCTACTTGCTGGTGGGGTGGTGTGAGAGGCAGAAAAGGCCTTGGCTCTGCGTAAGCACTGCTCAGCAGCAGTTTCCAGCACAAATCCAAAACTCAGCCTCATACTAGCTACTATGAAGAAAATTAACTCTACCCCAGCCTAAACCAGCACACGCAAGCAAACATGCTAATATCAACTGCAGTCTGGAAACAGAGTGCAAATCACAAAATGCATTGTTTCCCCTTGACTTGTCATGAACAGATAAGTGGTGGCTGCTAGAAATCAGACCCATTTCAGGTAAAGAACCATCCCAGACTCCAAGAAAACTGTCAGGATGGATCCCAGCAGAAATTTTTGTGACAAAGAGCATGCCCAGAGTGCAATATTATTTTCACTGCTTGTTCCCCTCTCCTTGCCCCCAGCTGAGCTATATTATCCTGGCAATTATGGCTTGCTCCAGGGAAAAGTAATCCCAGGACTTCAGGGATATATTGATAATGTATTCCCCCTGTTACCATGTCATCACTGTCAAGTATGGAGAGGAAGCTAAATGAGTCAGTGCCATCAGTCACTGAGTCAGGTCATCAGTGCCAAGTTATCACAGTTCAACAGGAAGCTTAATAAAGAGACAGTGAAGCAGACCCTCATGTACAACCGCATCAGAACAATCCAACAGGGTGGAAAAGGCCTTTAATGTTGGTGTAGAAGTCAGCATGCCTGTCCTACCTCATCAGCATTCCCAATGACTTGACACCAATACTGGGACCTCCTGCCCAAGGCCTGACAGTGGGTCATGCCATGTCCCAAAAGCACAGAAGAAAGTGCCACTGTGCTTGCAGCAGACACAGAGCTTTGCTGCAGTGGCCTCTCAGAGGAGGAAAGGAGTTGGGGCTGCAAGGCACCAGGGGACAGTGGGGAGCAGGAGAGTGAGGGGAAGGTGAGGACCTCCTGGATCAGTAATTCCGTTGTACAACAGGAGGGAGATGAGGAGACCTTGGGATGTGGATGAAACTAAATAGATGTGGAGGTGGCTTTTCTGAAGTACATGGAAGGGGGCTAGAATGCCTCTTCTTCTTCTCATGTTTCCCCAGTGAGGCAGGTATCTTGCCATGAGCCTGCCTCTGGAGAGGGCACAGGTAAACCCTGTATCTGACAGCAACAGGAGCAGAATCCATCCCTCTTGCATGGATATGTGATTGAGAATGAATAGCAGCTTATCCAGCCCTTCTCCCTGCAAGGACAGCCACTTTCCGGACTGTATATTTTGCAGTGCTTCACCTGGCCAGGTTTTGAAACCTTAGGCTGTATCCAAGCAGTTAGGGATAAAGAGCTTCAGCTCCCCCGCCTTTCAGGACTGGCATGCACCCTTCCCTACTGTGCTTGCTGGAGCATCTCTGGGCAGATAGTGGGGAAATAATGGAGGAAGTAACAGAGAGGAGGGGCACTCTGCAACTTTCCAATGTAAATTACATGGAAATTAGGCTTCTGTGAGGCCAAAGGCCCCTGTGGAATAGGGCCTTTAGTTAACATAACACTTGTGCTAAATGAAGCGGTTGACACAGCTTTCAGGCTGTAGTGCCGCTGTTAATTTACCGTGTGCAAGGGCTGAACCTCTAGTCAAGCTCTGCAGGGAGCAACTTGCCCAGGCAGGGACCTGGGGCTCGTTTTTCCTGGGCAGCAACCACATCGTTCCACCTCTGGGTTGTTAATATTTATGGAGGCAATCCTGTTAACTGAAACAATCGCAGTACTTTTAAAAACCTGGTAGGTGAGCCCTACCTAGCCAGCTTGTTGTTTTGGGTGAGGTGGTCTGGGTAAGAGCTGAATTTTCTTGAGGCGTGGCAGAGGAAAGCCAAAGAGTGTGCTTCAAGCTGTCTTACCCTGGATACAAGTGTTTTCCTGCCCTATGGCTGTAGTGGGGTGATTAGCTGCAGCTCCTCCTTCTCCATCCCTTTTTCCCCTTTAGTATCCCGTTGCTCCCAGCATGTAACCGGATATCTTGCTCTTGTTCTACCCCTTTACTCTCATCTCCACCCAAAGCAAACTTCCCACATCTAATAGAGAAGTGGATGGAGGTGCAGGTGGGGTCACATGGGTCCTAGAGGCCTTGAACATTTATAACAATGCTATTTCCTCGTTGACTTGTGCCTGGGAAAATTTTGTGACTATTTTCCTATGAAGAGAGTTGTTACCCAGGGGGAGGAGGAGGCTGAATGGACCAGTCTGTAATAGACTCAGAGGCGTGTGCTCCAGTGATGGAGATGGTGTTAGTCTGCAATTTTTGTTTTTTGCAGTCACATGTGAGCTTGCTTGCCTGTTTTCCCAGAGCTGAAAGTAAGTTTTGGATCTACCTCAGCAGTGGAGAAAGAAGTCTCTGTTTCACTGGCCCTGCATTCTAGCCAAAGAGGTATGGAGCTGGCTCATCTTTGCAGTAAAAGCATGAATTAAACTTGCCCTTGGTGCACCGAATAGGCCGTGGCATGAAGAACAAGCTGGTAGACATGTGAATTCACACCTGCAGCCTCCTGTTGTCACACAGACTCGGGCAGAGGGCCAGCACAGAGCTTGGGGCAGTGCTGAAACTGCAGCAGCTGTAGCTATCCTCCAGGCTGCACAAGGTGCTAGCTGTGACCCTAAATGAAAGGGAGCTTTCCCCAAAAAAGATAGCGCAGGATCGATATGCCTGCATGTGGTCACCCCCACAACCTCACCGCACTTACTCTTGGAGCAGAAAGGGAATCTGCTTAGAAATACAATAAATATCAGCCTTTTCCTCAATACTGGGTTGTGTTAAAGGTGGCTTTTGAATGAGCACTGCATCTGTGTCTCTGGAAATATTTACAAGCTCAGAGCTGACTAAATAGATTAAAAAAAGTTCCCCCTCCCCTCCCCCAAGAAGAAAAATAATATAGAAAAATTAGATTCTTGCCCCAAGCAGCTTCTGTCCTTTCATGCAAAGTGCACCTGACCTAGCCAGAGCTGCTCTAAGGCTAGTAAGCACGGTCTCAGCTACCGCCCCATACCAGCCCCAGAGAAGGGCAGAGGGCGTGTGGTGAGAAGAGAAAAGGCAGGATAGACAGAATCTCCTGGGAGATGCAAAACAAGCTCCCTGGATTGCTAGGACTAGTGGTGACACGCGCCAGACAAAGGACCTGCTACTCTATAAATGAGGCAGCCAGGACCAGAGCTAGGCTGACTCCAGCGGGAGGGAGCTCTGCAGCCAGGCACTGCGAGAGCAGTCAGGAAAGAGAAATAGGAAGCGTCTGATTTTGCTGTCCATTCACCTGCTGACCAGGTTTCAAGACCCACAAGCACCTGTGACCAGAAAAGTAAGTAACAATGGCCTCTTCTCTTTACAGTGTTGCCTCCCCTCTTTTGGGCTTATCTTGCAGCTTTCTTAGGAATGACAATATTTCCTCTCAGAACAGGGAATATCCTTAAAGGAAGGAATTTCTGCAATAGCCTGCTGGATTTTTATCTGCTGGATTTTTATTTCTTATCATGGCATCTCTGGATCTTGTAATCAAAAAATTAAGAGTAAGGCACCTGATCTGACAAACAGAACAGTTACAGAAACAGCCACTTACAGGTGGCTGCATTTAATCAAGCAAAGGAATTATGTTGTCCTATTTTTGTGCCTGGACTTTTCAAATTCTGAGTAACCACAGGGACTCAGTGAATCAGACCTCATGCCAGGAGGTCTGATTAATTGGTTATATTACTTTTGAAAGAAATGTTGATGTTTAGATGTGGAGCAAACTACGATGATGTTAAAATCACTGTTCCTACTATTTCTAGATTTTCTTACTTCACAACTGTATAATTACACACTAGACAAACTCAATTATATCACTGCAAAGTGCTGTAAATCAGAATTATTGTACTGGTGCAAAATGATTACACAGAGCATCATAAACTCTCCAAGTTTAGAACTAAAACTGAACAGAATTCTCTAATGGTGTTTGATATTTAAAACAAATTAGTTGTGAAAGCACAGATAATCACACATTCATTAGACTTTACTATATGCTTATGCACTAGACTGCGGAAATTCTATGACTGTGTCAACAGGTAAAGATGTGAAGAAACAGTTTTAAATTCCAATCCTCACATATTTAAAAATATCCTCACTGCTTTATTGGTCATCTGTCTTACAGCTGAAGCATATATAAAATACATAGGCTTTTAAATTATGCTCAGTTCTATAGTTCACTTAGGAGGAAAAGCTTAGTAATTCTATTTATTCTAGTTCTGCTGGTAAATATTAATAACTCTTAGATTTGTAAAAAAACTTTCAAAACTGCTAATCTAAAACATGTTTATATTTCCAGGGCTCACCTCCTGCATAAAGCTGTATTTGCTTGAGAAAGTTAATAAACAATAAACCAAGCAGTTTTCTGAAGTAACTCTCTATCCCTCCTAATTTCCATATAAAGGTATAGGATGATATCTGATTTTTAGAACCTTTTTCCACCATGAGTTTCTATATCGTTTCACCAAAAAAAAAAAAGGCAGTTTAGTTTTACTGCCTGTTTACATAAATCATTAAAGTAATTGTGATATGAGCAGCTGATCCAAGAAATGAGGTGCTCACATAGTCAGCATGCCAGGTGGGAGGCTTGGGGTCTACATGCAGGTGCCCGTGAGAGTGTTCTGGAGGAAGGGATGATCTTCATGCTGATCTTTCTATCAGGCATAGCCCCACAGAGGTTAGCGGCACAACATTTAGGGGAAAACAGGATTGTGGTCCTTGTCACGCAGTGGCTTGTGTCACACTTTTGGAAGTCATGATTTGCTGTGGTGGTTATGTTTCTCAGTGCTTATGGTGACCTTTTGTCTTAGGCACAGCAGACCCAGTTAATTCCTGGGGTGATGCCATGGTGGTCAGCAGATTGGTTTTAACTTGTATTTGGTAGGAAGACAGGGTACTGCATGCTGCTATCAGGCATGATGCTGTCAAACTTTCAGTCTTGCTTTTGCTGGTCACAGAGAGATGTGCCATCAAGCTCAGAGCTGACCTAGATAAAATGCAAAAGCAAATATTGCCTGAGGGTCATATCCAAAAATAATACAAGATCTACCTAGCCCATGATGCAAATGTCCATTACAGCACTGAATTTTCCATTCTCTGCTCCTAACAACTCCTGTAACAGCGTGAGCTGCTGCAGGCCGGTCTTTGCTGAGTTGTGAGACATGCAGCGTCTGATCCCCCCTCCTTCTTTACACAGGAGACCTTCAGAATAGAGGATGTGGACGTTCCTACATCAGTAGGCACGGCAAGGAAGTTAAAGCAAATGGTCATGTTTTTGCTATTAACAGCTACCTCACTGCCTCGTAGTGGCAGATGCAGAGAGAGGCACGCAGGAATATGTGCTGTTACAAGGTGGGAGTAAGTATCTCTGTGGAACAGGGGTTTGCACACAGAGTCTGGTAAAAAATTAGTCTCTGAAGAACTCTTGGAAGACCACCAAGCTGTTTTTCTTCTCTGTGTTAACCCTGAAGCACAGGAACAGTGTCTGTATGTAATATTTGGGAAGTTAATTTGGCAGAGACTGTTTTTAAAGGAAACACACCACAACTGTAGTTTTGACACAAGAGGGCCTTACTGCAGATGGGACTAGAGGAGGACAGGGAAGCACTGTTCTGAGAAAGACTCTCAGACCTTCTTGAACAGAAAATAACACAAGTGCAAGTTTAGTGAATAAAGGCTAAATCTTCTGGCAGAGTGCTCCTTTCTCAGCTTTGCAAGCTGTCGTGTACATGCCAATATGCTAGACCGCCATTTAGCAAATGCTGTTGCAGCCCATGAGTGGGTTCTTTGTTTTGCACAAAGCTGTGGTATACTTTGACTTTACTGCGAGGGAACATAAAAAGCGTTGACAACCGGGGAGCCACAGAAAAAAAAAAAAAAACGCAATGCCAAAACCACTCCCACGTGCAGAGGGAGTTTCCTTGCGAAAAACCTCTTCATCACTATTGGTAATTCCTTAACCACACATTTTGAGCTCTCCCAAATGCCTGCTGGGAGGCAGCCCATTGCTTTACAGACCTACTTTTCCTGAGGCAGCCTTAGAGGACATGATGTTAGGGTGCCCAGGGTATGAAGTCTGTAGGCTAGGCTGATTTCTCAGGAAGCAGCAAGCTCTCTCCCTTGCTCTGGATCTGCACTCTGTGGGAGGGCAATCAGATTACAAAGCTAAGCAACCCAAGGGCAACACTGGGCCAAGTGAAAAACTTGCCTTTTGAAACTATGATCACATATAGACTAGTATCGCCAAACATAAAGGCTGAGTTAACCTTGAGATCTTTACACAGTTGCTTTTGAAGGCTCCAGAGATTTCCTTTTTCTAAAGGTTCAGTAAGAGCATGGTGTAGCTGTGAGAGTTTCTGTAAATATTACCCTTAGACAGGAGGGGTCCCAGAAGCAGAGTTTTCACTATGTGTGTTTTGTCCCAGATTTACAAACTCTAAAAAAGGTAAATCACTATGTCAGTGCTGACTATTTTTTATAGCACTTTTGCTGCTCCGTTGTACTTTGTACTGTGCTATGATTGTTAGGTACCACTCCCGACAGAGGCATGAGGCAGTGAAAGGAGCCCTTGTTTACTCCTGAAGTAGCTGCTCTTCCCAAATCTTATTTGAAATAAAATTAAGTTCACTGCAGGTGTTAGGAATCACCCTGCGAAAGCTGGGAGAGGCTCTTCTCTTTCATTACACCAACACAGCACCTACCAACACCAAGCAAGGGTGGGCCACCATGTGCTGGCAGCTGATCTAACACACACACGCACGCGCGCACACACTCATGCTTTCCTTTCCACAAACCTTGCAGTCAAGACAAACTAATTACAGGCAAGAGGGACACGGAGGTGCA
>VXBL01001069.1:18303-37314 GCA_013400195.1 Aramus guarauna
AGAGATACAATCTCCATTCAGATCAAGCAATGGTTCTCAACATAAGTCTACCAAAAATATGAAAAACTGTCAGCCACCTGAAAATCAAGAGTTTGGTTTTTAAATGAGACTCTCATGAAGCAAGGACATTTTGATAAGGCAGCTTTCTCGTCCCCTGAAGGCAGAGTAGACAACTGGGCCTGACAGTAATTTCAGACTTCTACCAAAATAGAAATGTGTTAGCTCTGTAAAGGCTACAGCTGAGAGGAGCCTGGGAGTTATGGGTGGCATGGGTGTAGCCATATATAGTATACATGGGTGCATCTGTATTAGCTGCGTCTCTGGATGAGGCCTCTGAACATGGCTGTGACATAATTTACGACCCTGTTACTGTGTTTCCCTGGTGATTTGTAATCAGTGCTGGCCTGGGACTTGAAGGAGCTGGGAAGGAACTTCCCCATCTGCCAGGCATGTCTTGTCTCCCTGCCAGAGCACCCCAATTAACCTCTGAGCCACAGTGGGATTTCTTTATTCACCTGGACTACTACCACCACATACTTGGTGAACCCCGAGTGTCTTGCACAGTATGAGGCTGCTTCACATGGACATGGGATCACAGCTAGGCTGTCACCTAAAATTTTCCCCTTTCTGAGGGTGAAGGGTGCTATCCTCCCTGCTCCCCAGTCACCTGTGGGGCTGCTGTAAGGATGGGTTTGCCAATGAATATAGAAAGCTGGGATTTCCACATGCATGAGAGGGTAAGTGGAAACATTTGTCCTTTAGTCTCTTGGCTCCAGATAGTTTTTCCCTGCTCCAATTGTCTGTGTGCCATTGGAATAAAAAGCAGCTTCAGAAATGGAGAAGTGAGTGTCTCCTGCAGGGCTGTGGGAGAGAAGGGAAGACTTTCCAGTGGTGGTTGGAGCAGGGTTAGGGCAACCCCAAGAGCTTTTGATGGATCTTTCTGGCAAACAGCATTTAAAATTACCCCGTGCCCCTTGCATAGTTCTCTTCTGTTGCCAGGTCTGCTCTGGGCACAGGGTTCCCTTTGCTGCTCAGCTCTGTGAGGCAGGGTGGACAAGGAACACCTACATGGACATTTTGGCTGGGATGCCTGCACATTTTATAGGAATCACACTTTCCCTCTGCAGCTTGCACTCATGGCACTTGTGACGTAGCCTTGGCAGCTCTCAGAGGCTAAATCAGAAGTCTGAATGGATCGAACTGAGAAGTCTCTGACACCAGCAGTGAGCAGTCAGTGTGGGCTGGGCAGGGAACCAGGCTGTTGCTTCCCTGGAGAAGTCTCCTGAAATAACCATAATCATGTGTGTCCGTAGTGTTGGATCTCTGCTCACTGAAGACCCGTGATGAAGGTCCACCTGGCTTAGCTCCAGACATGAGTCACCAAGCTTGGGCCAGCTGGGAATAGCCCCAGAAGGCGTGAGCAGGGGCCATGAAAGCATGGATGTGTTCTGCCCTGGGCCTGCCTGTCTGTCTGCCTTCCACCACAAAAAGTGCCCTGGTGTGCCTCATGTGGCCTGGTGGGAGGACTAATGCATTAACTATTGGGAATTGTGCTATAGGGGAACTCTCAGGGCCCTGGAGAGGCTGGGCTTATAGCAGCACTGAAGGGTTGTGTAAGAAAATTAAACTCAGGAGTCATGTACTCCTTTGTGAAGTCCTTACTGGACTCTGGCATCTGATTGCAGCTGCAATGCTTATGATCGTGGCTGCAAATGGGGACACAACTTTAGGTATTAGGGTGAACCTGTGCAGTACACAGGTGCCCCCAAAAGAAGCAACCTGAATGAAAGCCAGGGGTATCTAGCATTCACCCACCATGTCCTTTGCTTTGCAGCACCTTGAGAATGACAAGGAAGATCTTCACCAACACCAGGGAGCGATGGAGGCAGCAAAATGTCAACAGCGCCTTTGCCAAGCTGAGAAAGCTCATTCCCACCCACCCACCAGACAAAAAACTGAGCAAGAATGAGACACTCCGGTTAGCTATGAGGTACATCAACTTTCTTGTCAAGGTCCTGGGAGAGCCAGGCCTGCAGCAGACAGCAGTGGCAGCACGGGGCAGCATCCTGGGTTTCTTCCAGCAAGCCCCACATTTGCAAAGCGTGGAGGAGCTGACTCTGATTGAAAACTGTGGTGTCTCCTCTCCTGGCATGAGCAGCAATATAGTACAATGTTGGTCAGAAACATCATCTCCTTAGCAGACAATAAGACATGCAGTCTTGGTGTTAGTCTGATAGTCCCTCTCTTTTTGCAGAATCTGTGGGTTGTTCCTCTATATACAGTGATTATTTATTTATATTTATTACCACTTTATTTGGTATAAATTTTTATTTAATAGGAAAGGAAATCCTTGGTCCACCAACAACCTGGAAGACCAGACAGAGAACTTGTAGCCCTGGGAACCTGGGAAGGGCTACAAGTTCTGTGAAGCCAGAAGGGTCTTCTGCCCTGATCTCCTCCATAAATCAGGCCATTGAAATTCATCCAATGTTCCTGGAAGGGAAACAGATCATTCTTCCATGCTATTTTGAGGAAACACTATTGAGCTCGAGAATGATGACTGCACCACAAAATTTGTCCAATTTGGACATCTGGCCTTGGTAGCGAAAAATTTTTAGAGGTGAGATATTTGACACAGTTCTCCACCAGTGGTTCCAGGGGCTAACTGCACTCACTCTTGAGCCTGCGGATCTTATTTCCAGCTTGATTTTGTTTTTTGAAACTATGAGTCCTAGCCCTTGCACCTGGCTACATCTTTCTGTGTCAGACTGGAGAGATCCCTAGTGTCAGAGCAAAATGCTATTAAACAAAATCAAACATTAGGTTACAGCAAAAATGCCAATTTAAAATAAAAGAAAACATGGTCATAGATGAGTTTCAGTGGGTTCAAGAGTCAGAGTAAACCTCCTCCATAGCAGTGACAGTGTGCATGTGAAGGAAGCTGGTCAGCTATGTTCCAGCTGCCTTAAAAGCCCATTAAATAGCTTGGTGGCTAAGTGTCTTTGTTCTTCAACAGCTGTAGCAACAGGCTGTGTCCTGTTTTGGGAAGGAGGTTCCAGGAGAAAGGCCTCAGTGATGAACTGTGAAAACCTTCATGGAAAAGTCAGTGAGCAGTGCTCCCTCTTGTGCCAGGGTACAGAAGCAGCTGGAGCAGCTGGGCCTGGCAGAAGGTCCTGGGCAGGCACCACTGGTGCATTGTGGTGTCCCTTTGGCACAGGGCTGTGTGTCATGGGCTTCAAGTTCCTGAACCAGTCCCACTTTTGGTGCTGCAGGAGACAGAACAGGGCTGTACACATGCTTGCTGTCACCTATAAACCTCTGGCGCCGTGCCACTGGGCTGTGTGAAGTTGGGTTGATGTCTGCCTCAGGTGGGGTACTAAGACCATGGACAAGACTAGGAGCATGCTGCCTGTGTACCCAGCTGACTGCCTTTAAACTTTCCACTTTCGCCTGCTGTAGTTGAGGGTCCTCCATCTGCATATCATCCCCAACAGGCTGATGGAGGAAGGACAAAGAAATTCATCTAAATGTCTTCCACTTGATTCAGTGGGTCAGTTCCCTGTAGGGAATGCCAGCCAACATGCTGTAGGTGTTTAGATGATAAGCAGGATAAAAAGAAGTTTCATGACAGTGACCATTGTGGGTTGTTGCCCACAAATCTAATTTCCTGACTGAGTTGTAACCTGTGCCAGCAAAGGTCTGGGACTGCTCATGCAAGTTATAAAGCTGACTAGAGCAACAGAAAAAATAGCACTAGGTTTAAGTAGAAGTGCTTCCTGGTCAGATCCTACTCCCAATGACACAGGTCCTTTTGATTTCCACGTGGACCAAGGCACACTTCAATGCTTAGAAAAGAAAACTATTCACCACTGGTGAGGAAATGGAGCACCCATGTGCCAAGGCATGTCCCTAGGCTGTTTCTGTTTATTCATGAGATAATGAGCTGTTTTCAGGAAGCAGAGATAGGGTTTGTGAACATAACATGTCGGCACCCAGAGCAGAGCTGCCTTTTAAAGCCTCACCAACCACAGGTGCACCAAAGAAACCAGGGCTGGTTCTTGCTAAGCGTGTACTAGGTTGTACTGTGCATTGACAAAGACCAAGGTCTGGCATGAACACAGCTCACCTTATCCAGGGCTGATGCTGTAGGGTATAGGTGTGCCAGTGGACAGATTTTGACCAAAAAGGAAAGAAAGTAAAAAAAGCTGAAAAGTTTCATGGTGATTTCACTTTGTTTCTGAATGCTGCTAATCTTCAGTTTTGTTATTTCTGCATTTCTGAGCCATCAGGGCTGAGGACTGCACTGGAGAGCAGCTGAGTTGAAATGCACTGAGAGTCTTTTGAACGGTCTGTGAAATTAGTACTGCTTTCTCCCCTCCTCTGCCTGCTTTAATGTCAGTGAATGGAGTCACAGCCTCTTCTACGCAGTGCCTCAAAGGTAATGAGCCAAGTCCTCCTCCTAGCTTTCTGTTGACTTGCTGGGAGTTACAGCAGGATAAATTAGTCCAAATAAAGCAGAGCACTTATGGGCGAGGTGTGGTGGTGCTATCAGCCACTTTTTATCGGAGGAAACACATGTCACCAAGGCAAGCTAAAACATCTTGTGAGCAGAGTTGCTGTCCAGACAAGGGGAAAGAAAACCTGGCAATTTTGTAACGTAACAAGCTTGTAATATTTTATATCCTAAAAAGCTTCCCATCTTATTATTGCTTCGGTTTATATCAGTGCTTTCTTTGTTTTCCTTTCCATTTAGGAGCTCCCTACTCTCATATTCAGCATGTATTTGACTAGATCTGTGTACCAAAGATTTTTTTTTGGTCAGGTTTTTTCTTTGTGTTTTGTGGATTTCTAACCTGTATGATCATGAACAAATATGGTGCAACTGATCACATTTTGTGCTATATTATGTTATTTAACATCTAATATATTCCAGATAAATTATTTAAGAAAATAATCTTTGTCATTTTAAACTTCTTTAGCCTCTAAAATTTCATTTTGCATTTGCATACAACTTTGTAGAGGATACCAAAAACATTACAATGTCATTTCCAGTAGAGGATTGTTCTACTGTTCAGCACTTATACAAGATTCTTGATGTTAGAAACAACATTATCGGATGATGAAGAATGACAGGAATTCTTTGTTTATTACAATTTCTTACACTTTTTGGTTGAAATGTTTTTCAATCTATATGTTAAGATTTTGACCAGGTCTTAAAAAAAAAACAAATAAAATTTCATTGTGCAACACTGTTGTGTTTGTCTTCCAAATATTCACAATTCAAAAGATTTTAATCAACTCAATTTTAAAAAACAGAAGTCACCCTAGAATCAATTTGGACTCTGATTTGAGTCTATCAGCATCTGGAGATGTGCAGATAGGCACAACCTACAGATTTGGACTGGAGTTGAGGTTCAGATATAAAACCTCATTCGAAGTTGAGGGGTGCTTATGATGTAAAGCTGCTGTATCTGGCTAACACATGGTGGGAAACACTTAATACCCAATTGAATATGAGGCTGGGAGAGGGATAGGAAGCATTAGAATGGCAGATGCAGATGTGAGGAAAAGATGGAAAATCACTGGAACTCAGGGCCAATTTCAGTTTCATGCTTAACTGGATGTCTCACAGCCCTCAGCTGCTCTATGATACACCAAGAGAGGGATTTCTGCACAATATGTGCCTGAGAAAGGTATTATCTCGAGAGATTATATGTAAAAGTCATTAAATCAGCAGATGTGAAGTTCAAAATATGTATTTATACTAAGCAAGGCAATGCCACCTTAGAGAAGACCCTCTGTCTGCAGCAAGTAATGCCAAATTTGTTAGTATGCTCAGGATCATGTGGCAATGCCTCTGCTGGAAGTGGGCACAGCATAGGCTTGTTAACAAGGTGCTGTGCTGTGAGATAATGGGACCTGTGGCATGGAGATGTACCAAGTCATTTGGAGCTGGCTGAAAATGTCTCACATATGGTTGCAGAAGTGGCAAAACCTTAGTATTAATGACAAAAATGTCCTTAGTCTTAAGGTCCCTACTGAGTCTCCCAGTTGTAACTAGCAGTGCGAGGATATGGGTGTCATTTTTGCAAGGAAGACCAGCTAATGTGTTATCTTCTAGAAGCATCTTTGGTATCTCCTGATACAAAAAGGCATGATGTAAAATTAAGAGTCAGGGTTCCCTCCAACCCACAGTACTCCTAACCTGTACAGAGGACGTGAGGTGTCCTCCCATGTCTTTTTGAAGCAGAAATCCCAGTGAGACATTCCTTGACTTAGAATTTCCACCAGGATCAACAGAAGAATTCATCAGAGGCTGGATGCTAGCAGAGAAGTGCCACTCTTCAGCTATCACAGAACCTAAGAGAACTGATGCCAGGAGCGGTGCAATGTACACTGTCCTTAACAGTAGCCCATGCATCACCAGGAACAAGTTGGCTGTGCAGACTGTTGGCTGTTCATCATGTCCACTTTCTTAGCATCTCTGTTGTGGCTATGGAGTGTAATTGTAGTAGGATATTTGGGTTGGGTAAGGAAAGAAATATGTTGCAACTGTGTTTTGCAAGGATGCTGTAGTCTTGTGCATGAATCCTAGTGATGGCCAGACTGTGGTTAGAGGGAAAGCAGGTCTGCCATCAGAGATTCAGTGGATTCAAGTCCTAGCTGATGTGAACACACTGCGCCTAGCACTGGACATTGCATAGTGAAAACCTAGATCTGCATGGTACCTTTTTTTTTTTTTTTCCTGGAGTGTTGCCCATGCCAAGGAAGACTTTGTGGTGAGGCATTTACTCAGCAGCCTTGTTAGTTGTACTGAGTTTAAATCAGGGAGGAGGGGAGTATAAAGAGCATAGCAGAGGGAAACTCAGGATTCCTGAGTCAGCAAATTAAATGGCAAAACAGAGTTGTTTTAGGACACTGAGATCCATCCTAGCATCTTGGACTAAGCAAGAAGTGGAAGCTGCAGGACTGATGTGTTTCTGAGGCATACAATGTGTGAATGATTTAGTAATTCATCTTTCAGTATCTAACTGGCTCCCACAAATTTCTTTGCTGCTGGGAAATGATATGCAGTGACCATGGCTAAAGTAGTGTGAGCAAGGCAGATCTGACTTTTGTTCTTTGAAGACTGGGTGATGAAAGGAGGTGGAGAGAATGGGCGACTTAACTACTGACCTGTGGGCCAGGGGTCACTTGGGAGCCAGTCTTAAATCTGAAGGTCATTGACAAAGTGACAGAGTCTAAAGCCATCACTTTTCAGGAGTGTAATTGCATTTTTAATACAGCAGGTGCTGAGAGAATCAGAGGGAGAAGGTGGATGGAGGAAGCAGCTCAAACAAGTATTTGAGTTACAGAAGGTAGAGATTGCCCTCTATCTGTTTGATACATTTATCTGGTTGAATTTATTACTTTTTTAATTAATGTTATTTTTAATTAATATTATTTATTAATATGAGGTTTCCCATGCAGTCATTACAACCAGCCAGGGGCACTGTGAACAATATTGAATACCTCAGACCTGGGGAAGATCCCTCTTTTTTTGAAATCCCTTACTCTGCACCTTGAAAGATGGAGTCTTTCTTAGGTAGCCTAAAACCCTAATGGAAAGCTAAAGAACGACAGCCCACAGTCTGCAAGTCTCCAGGGAGGTGTTCTGCTTCCAGCCCTGGGTGTGGACAACATTTAGCATTGATTTTCTCTTGGTGACTGTATTTGGCAAACCGTGGCAGACTGCTCAGTCCTGGAGCTGAGAAAGGTTAAGAGCAGCCAGTATTAATAAATCTCCCTCAAATCACAACAGAATTACTGTTTTCTGATACGTAGATGCACAACCACCCAAAACATAACCTATAGATTCCCCTAACGCAACACTACACAGTATTACATTCAAGCTTTAAAAGACTTTATACTTACTGGAAGGTCCTGAAGAGTCTCAAGAGGAAACTACAATGCCTAAAAGCACCTTGAGTGGAGGCTATTAGACCTAGCTAACCGCAGCTCAGGCTATTAGACCTAGCACCGCAGCTCAGGCCAGCTGACTGTGACCTGAAGTGTTTTACTGCCTGTAGGTTAAAAGGATTTTTCAGAAGGAAGTATCTGGCTCTGTTAAGAGGCTCTGCAGTCATCTCTATCAGGCTGAGTGGCAAAAAGTCAGTTGCCGGTTGCCAGTCCCCAACAGAGCGAGTAAGCCTGGCAGGTTGGACTTGCCAAAAGCACTCGGCACTGGCACAGCCCACTTGCATGGGAAATATTCCCACCATTTGAATAGGAACTAAAATAACTCAGTGCTGAAGGGAGCTGCCTGCTCTGGCTCTTTCTCCTGAGCTATGCTGCAAACATTTTCCCTAAATTTTCAGGCAGAGAAGAACGGCCAGCTGCTGTGTGGTCAACATGCCCAGCCACTGTGTTCAGCACAGGACAGCCCAGTCTCAAAGGCCACATTTCTGCATAGACATGTGGGATGCAGATGAGTATTCCACAGCTCTCAGATTTGGAAGCAACAGGAGAAATTCATGGCAGGTAACTTCAGCAGCATAATTTCACCTGTCAATTTTGAACTGAATTGCTGAGCAGATTAGAAAACATATATATATGTATATATGTCTGCCTATCTGTCTGTCTGTCTGTCTATCTATCTATCTATCTATCTATCTATCTATCTATCTATATTCCCCTTATCATTTCCTTGATGTCCATGTTGAAGTTCAATTAAAGTCATATGCAAAGGCAAAACCACAAATTTTACCTTTCAAATCAAAATTATTCTTCTTTCAGACTAAGGAAAAAGAAAAATGACAAGAAGGAGAACAAGACAAAATGTCAATGAAAATGGGAGAAAGCATGTAGGATGGTTCTTCCATGTCTGGCATACCTAGATGGACACTACTCTTGTAGGGGGATTACTTCTCTCTGTATCATCTACAGATCTATATATTACCTACAGAAAACAGAACACCACCACCTTGTTTCTGTTACATCTAACAAGCAAGTCAAACTTCCAGTTACGTAATTCTGAAAGCTATCATATAGTGGCTCCTATTAATTTCAAAAATTTCCCAAGAGTATAGGCTGCTGAACCAATACTGACAAACATTGATTACATGTTTTTTATTATCTAAATACATTTTATATTTTATATTTCCCTTAACAACATATCTGTAAGTTTAATGCTTGTTTCTGAAGTCAAAGAAATGAAAATTCTTTTAAAATAAGAGTAAAAAAAGCTTCTTCGCTTTTTATTGCAACTTCATCAGTTAAATATTTCCAGCAATTCTCTGCCATGTGCTCTTAAGGTAAATGGAATCAAAGACAATATTTCTCCTTGAAAACCGAGGTTTGAGTCAGCCAGGGGCTTGTCATTAATACTGCCTCAAAGCTTGACTTATCTTGACATATATGTTTGTTTTTATCCTGACTCTGTGAAGTACTGAAAAAGTCTAGGGTTAAGACTGTGAGTAAACTCTTGATCTTGAGGGCTCAACTTAAAGCATTTTAGGGTTGTCATGACTGCTTTTGGGGTGTTTTTCTTGTAATCTCTGTCCATGCATGCTTTTAAGATACCTCAGAAAAATGAGGGTGACTGGTCAAGCAATTCAGCTGGAAGAGCTTGCAGTGTGGGAGGAGCCTCGGAAGGTATCTGAAAATTTTTTAAAAGCCTTCAAGTAATTTCATCTCATTTTCCTGAATACATACGCATATAAAGCCCTGTGGTGGTTTAACCTTGGCTGGATGTCAGGTGTCCACCAGGCTGCTCTATCACTCCCCTCCTCTTCAGGACAGGGAGTGGAAAAAAATAATATGGAAAAAACCCAACCTCAAACTCTAGGGTCAAGATAAAGGCAATTTAATACAGCAAAAGCAAAAGGCTGCGTGCAGAAGCAAAGCAAAACCAAAAGGTTATTCTCTACTTCCCNAACATACTTGAATATATATACACATATAACTATCTTATAACCATTCCATTTTATTTAATTCTCATTAACTCCTGTTCCCAGTCCTTTAACAGATAGATGTNTCTGCAGTACATGTAGCAGTTGCTCCAGAAGGAAAATGTTGTAAAAAACAGATGACCCCTGTTCCTCCCCCTGTCTCCCAGCTTCTTATTTCTGAGCAGATGTCATATGGTATGGAATATCCCTTTGGTCAGCTTGGGTCAGCTGTCCNTCCTTGCGAAACTCACTCTTCATCAGTTCAGGTCATTCCTGCTGCATTACTTGCTACAACATACAACTCGCATCACAGATTATTTCCCCCCCAATGTTAAACCTCCTTGAGGCACACACTGAGTCTCTCCATCCTTCCACCCAGGTCCTTGAGCAAAGACAATACCAGGAATATGTTTGCCTTTTCCCATGCGAGGACCAATCCACATGGCCTTCCCCAGTCATTTCTGTGTGTGCACTACAGGACCTTATCTCCTCCCACAGTATATAGGGGTTTTATCTGGGCAGGACCAGGATGGTTAGCAGATCCTCTGGTATTAATCAGCCGAGTGGCTTCTGCTAAATTTTTATCCCAGTGCTTCCATGCCCCATTGCCCAATGCCCTCAACATAGTCTTTGACAGTCCATCATATCTCTCAACCTTTCCAGAGGCTTGTGGGGTGAGAGGGGATGTGATACATTCACTCAATGCCGTGTTTCTTTGCCCATAAGTTTATCAGGTTATTTTGGAAATGAGTCCTGTTGTCTGATTCAATCCTTTCTGGGGTACCACGTTGCCACAAGATTTGCTTTTCAAGGCCTAGGATGGTATTTTGGGCATGGCTTACAGGGTATGTCTCTAGCCAACCAGTTGTTGCTTCCAGCGTGGTAAGAATGTAGTGCTTGCCCTGGCGTGTTTGTGGCAGTGGTCCAATATAGTCAATTTGTCAGGCCTCACCATATCAAAAACCCAGCCACCGCCCTTTGTTCCAGGGAGATTTTACTCCTGTTGCTCTGTTGATTGCAACATATATTTCACATTCATGAGTGACCTGTGTGGAGGCCTCCATGGTTGCGTCCACCCCTCAATCATGAGCACATCTGTGTGTTGCATCTCTCCCTAGATGTTCCGATGTTTCATAGGATCATTGAGCTACAGATAGCTCACCCTTATGCTCCTAGTCCAGGTTCACCTGAGCTACTTAAATTCTGGCAGCCTTGTCTACCAGTTCATTGTTTTGATGTTCTTCAGTGGCGCAGATTTTGGGTATGTGAGCATCTACATGATGTACCTTCAAAGCCATGTTTTCTAACTGGGCAGCAAAGTCCTGCCACACTGCAGCAGCCCAGATGGGCTTACCCCTGTGCTGCCAATTGGTCTTCCTCCACTGCTGTAGCCTCAGTGCACATTTCAATACCATCTCATCCAAAAGTTGTCTTCTCTTAAACCAGGATGAGACCAAATTCTACAAAACCCATAATATACCAAGAGTATTAATTAGTACTATTAAATAGCTCACCTAAGGGTGAATGAGACACTTTTTTTTTAGCTGCTTTTAAAACCTATGGCTATGGATTTCAATCCTGAGTCCTCTGGGAGAGTTCTTCTCCCCTGCAAGGGCAGAAAGGAGAAAATTATGGCAGGCAGTAAGTCAATGCAAGTCCACCACAGCAAATGTCTGGGAACACTGCCCTCCCCGCCCCAGTCAGTTTGCTTTTTTCCTACCATGTTTGTTACAAGTTCCCAGCAGAGACTCTAAAACTCCTATCTTGATAGGCCAGATTACTAAACTGCTCTCCTCTCTATGATGAATAGGAATCAATGTTTTCCACTGTCAGCAAACTATACATTCCCAGTCCAGATAATTCAATTAATAGAATCTCTCCTTTCCATCCCAGCCCTCCTGTCATCCTTCCTCTGCCTCCTTACCCTCCTCCCAATTAATTCCTATGCTCTAATACCATCTAAGAGTCCTTAGTGAGAAGAGGATCTGCTTGCTATGCAGGTGCAAGTTTTCGGCACCACAGCACAACAGCAATACCAGTCCCTTCTACCCTCCTCAGGGCTTCTCTTTGTGAACCGCTTTTTCTTTTTCTTCCCTTTCAGCTCCATGCTGAACAAACCCATGCAGCTAATCTGATTATGCTAATTTGTACTTCATGAACCCAAAGACTGTAACGGGATCTACAGAGGGTGAGCTGGGCTGGGGATGAGGGTGGTGAGTACAGGAGAGAGGGTATGGGAGGGGGGACCACAGACAATGGGTTCAAGTTAGTTAACAAAAAAAGCCGTCTGTATTGTCAAACAAAGCACACTCCGGGTAACCCCTGGCTGCTCTTGACAATTTAGAGTGTCCCAAACTGGCCTGTGATACTGAGCAGAAAAGGGAGCACAGAGAATATACAATGAGGGGGCACAATGAGAAGTCTGTTTCCTGTGGAACGTTGCTTTTCTTTCTCCTTAACTAATCCTTCCCAGAATCTAGTAGTTGAAGTATGGTCCACAAATTGTTTATCGGGTGGTAGCTATGGCACTAGACGGCTTCTGAGCATATACAAGCTCATCCGTCCAATTAGACTGACACTGCACTTGAAATTTATTGAATAAATGGACAGTGGCTTTGCAGACACTCACAACTCTAAATATGTGCCCTCCCTCTGTAGTAGCTGACAGTGTCCCCAGCCTGATGTTACCAACTTTGCTACAGCTGGAACGGGTCAAGAAACAGTTCTGAGAGGAAACATAGAGTACGGAAAAAATTTTTCACAAGATTAAAGCAGCTGTATGGTAGAGTTTTGGCAATCACAGAATTGTTCATGTTGGCAGAGACCTCCTGGGATCATCTGATCTGACTCCCCTGCTCAAGCCATGTCACCTAGAGGTGGCTGCCCAGGATTTTACCCAGTCAGATTTTTAGTATCTCAACAGATGAAGAGTCTACAGCCTCTCTGGGGAACCCATTCCCATGTTTGCCCACCCTCTAATTAAAAAGTTTTTTATTGTGTTCAGATGGATTTTCATGTTTTTTAATTTGTGCCCATTGCCTCTTGTTCCATCAGCAGGCACCACTAAGAGTCTGGCTCCTTATGTCATTCCCTCCCAATACATATTGGTACATATTGAGAAGCTTCCCTTCAACCATCTCTTCTACAGGCTGAACAGTCTCTCCTCCTATGAAAGATGTTCCAATCCCTCAGTCATGCTTGTGGCCCTCCATGGGACTTGCTCCAGTAAGTCATGTCTCTCTTGTACTGGGAAACCCAGAACTGGACACAGCACTCCAGATGTGGTCTCACTAGTGCTGAAAAGAAGGGAAGAATCACCTCCCTTGACCTGCTTGCAGGACCCTGATTGTTGCTCAGGATACTGGTATCAGGGCAGGATCATGACTGAGAGTTGGTCTGAGCTGGTTCCCACTATGGCGTGAGTGAGCACAACTCTACCTCTGCATCTGCTGAGTATATTTGTCACAAACCAGAAGTATATTTTGTCTTTCAAACTGGAAATCATTGGAAAGAGGCACCTTGTTGCCACACATAGTGAAAGCAATATCTATATGTACATGCCTGCAGAGATGACAAGAGAGGGAAAGGGGCATTATAGCACTTCCCACAAGAGATGGGCCAGAACTTGCTATCCCTAAAACTCTGGTGAACATCATTTACCAGCCAAAGACATAAGGGAGAATATTAACTGTTTCTTAATGTCTGTTTTTCTGTCCTGTGCTCCTTTCAGGTGGAAATTTGTAAGGTTGGTTTCTGAGAGACAATTCCTGCCTGTGGTGCAGATAAATCATGTGCTATTGAGAGGGAAAAGTGGAGAGGGAAGGAAGACATTTGGTTTGCCCTCCACCTTAAAAAGGACAGCTCTCCTTTCTCATGCAGAGCAGACTATTCAGTCCTGCAGCCCTAAGCAGAATATTTCAGGACACCATTTTATGAAAGCAAATGGAGGAGGAAAACTGACTGTCTTAAAGCTGTTGTCTCAGGTCCAGTCTCAGGTTCAGCTGCATTTGCATTGTGTTTCAGAGAGGAGATTACACGTAATTTATTTGATAGGGTAGAAAATGTGCAGTATCTTGCCTGCATTGTTCTTCTATATCTGAGATTTCACTGGCTGAATGTGTAGTGTATTAAAATGTATATATCAGTATTTAACAAAACTAGATCTAAATTATACTGTGAGTGGAGTGACAAGGCAAAGGAGCAGAAAAAAACATCAGAAACATAAGATTAACAAGTTAAATTCAAATATAAAGACTATGCTTTTTTAAATTACCACATGCTGATTGGAGCCTCTGTGTTCCTAATATGCATGGAAATGTTCTTTGCTTTTCTTCTTTTCCCTGGGAAGCAGGGAAGCTTAGCAGATGTGAGCCAAACCAAACAGTATTTTTATGAGCTGTGTTATATTATACATAAATATATCTGATTAAATAAACAGCTTAAAATCTGAGACAATCAATAATCCTAGATCCTATGCTTCCTGAAGGACAGATTCTTGAAGGTATTGGAACACATAAAATCCACTGATACCTAATGAACTTTAAAGACCTGGGCTTTTTCCCTACTGATGCATCTAACAAAGACAGTGCATGCAGCAGGACTTACTGCACAGGAGTGGTTTGAGGCATGGTTGATTTGTATTGTATGAGGGTTTACTGTGTCCTTTTCTTCCCTTCTACAGCAGGTTTGTGATCAGACTGGTGAGGGTTTGACAAAGGAGATAAACAGAGTAGGTAGCATAATCTAGAGGAGAAGGTCTTGCTTTGTCACCTTGGCTTTCTCCTGACCTAAGGGATGACCTCACCCAGATCACTGCTTTTCCTAACATTTTTTTAATGGAGATAGTGGTTATACTAAGCAAGGATATTTCTCTTGCTGAATATATACAGGGAGTTTAATGCAATGGGCTTTGGCCTCATTTGAAACTCCTAAATAATATTGTGACATATAATACTAATGCAATAACAGTTATGGTAACAGGAATATAAAAGAAATGTATTGCCAACTGCTATTGGTAATAACTTTGAAACTAGCTAGCAGTGATTATTAATGACATGGATTTTTTTCCAGAAAAAAACCCTGCAAAGTTGGTTGAAATAGGACCACAACTTTCAGATCCAGAACAGACTCTCATGTTCTGGAGGACAGACTAGGACTGGTCAATTAACTACAATGACAGTTGTGTAGAGATGAAAGATACTGAAGGTTACAGAGCACACACACACAGGAATCATCTATGTAATGAGAAGAGAAGGAAGCTGCTCAGAGCTTGTCAAAGTGAACCCCAAGGCAATACAAAGGTTAAAAGTCCAACCAGGGAATATTACAGGAGAGTAACACTGTGGCACTCCTGCGTGCCGTTGCCTCAGCCAAGAAGCCTGCTGAAGGAGAGGCATCTTTGAACCTTGATTGAATCAACAGAGTGCTGGAACCTGTTTCAGTCCTGTGCGCTAAGCATCTAGTGATATATCTAACAATGCAGTAGGGAGATAAAGAAGACCAGTATGAGTTCAAGCCTGCTTTAGAAGTTCAATAAGCATATTTTTAAGGAACAAGATGTGCTAAGAAGAGGCTTAGCACAAACCTGAAACCTAAGCAGAGAGGAAAAGAACTGAGCACTGAGGAGATTAATAATCATTTCTAGAAGAGCTATATCTCTGTAGGCAAGACCATACCTTTTTTTTACTGGATACCTCTAGCATCTGAATTCAGCTCTACGCAAAGCTGTGACCGAGCTTACTCCTACAATAAAGGTACAAAATACATGGAGTACATAACTCAAGAGCCTGAATCACATGCTTTGCCTAATTGCGTGGACATAACCTAAGGGTATATGCTAGAGTGCTCCTGGATAGAGCCAGTAGAATTGGCTACAAGCTGCTCCAGTGCCTGGTCCCAGGTTTCACCTAGGAATCAATAAAGTGCTGCTGCTTTGAAGGTTGTAAGAGAAAAAAAAATAAAAAATTGAATGGATTCTTAAATATTTCTGAGAATCTAATCTGATCTCTTCAAACACTAAATTAGCATAATTGCCATATGAAATGGACACAACAAATGAATCGGGTATGACAGCTCTAGTTCACATTATCTGCAGCTTCTGTAAGATCTAGGGAGTAATGGGTTACTGATGTCATGCTCTGTAGAGATCACAGATGTGGACATGCATTCACTTTGAAACCACCTCTCTTCACTACTTCTCTCTTTGTCACTGTTGAGTGGTAAGTGGTGGTTTCAGTTTTGCCTGGAATGCACCAAGAACAACTGTCTATCCAAGATCAGTTATGACATGCAGCAAGGTAGCCATCAGAAATAGCTGACAGGTAGGTAACATCCCAGACTTTCACAGCTGTTTCAGAAGCAAAAATGTGGTAACTTCATAAACATCTGGAATGTTTTTTTTAAGCAAACATATAAGGTATTTGTATTCATTTATTGATGTCCTCTTGGAAAGGACAACTAATCCTGACGAAAAGTACTCTGGCACATGTGGAAGCTGGGCAGCTAATCAGCAGGTGTCTAGAGTGGGTTTTTTTAAGGTCATGCTAACATTCCTTGGGCAAGAGAGTCAGTTCAGGCTTGTGCTGTTTCCATGTTGTGCTTTACACACAGGCAACAGAGCAGAATAGTACGCAGTTCATTTTTAGATTTCCTATATGCATAGCGTGCTCAGCCATTTTTATTAGCCCACCCACAAGAAGTGAAGGAGTATCTGTTCTTCCCGCTTGAAATCAGCACAACACAAAAAAATTGTGTAACACACACACACACGAGTGTACCTAGCTTACACACTAATACCATCCTCTCACACTGTCACAGTTCTCTCAGCATCAGCATATTTGGTCCAAGGATGAACAGGATTATTTCCTAGGTGCTTATCCTCTGTATCTTTAACTTGTTCCTGAAATATCTGGGGCAACTGGAAAATCAATGACCAATTTTAAGTTTTCCTATTTGTTACGCTACTTTTATTACACAGACTGAGCTCCTTGATTGGATTTCTCTTTGGCGGGTTCCTCTGTCCTATGCTCTGCTAAGATGCTACCCTGAATGCACAGAAATCTCAGGAATCCGTCCTTGGTTATCAGCAAACTTAGAGAAACTGCTATTCTTATTTCCCACTGGTGCTGGAGGTACAAAACCTACCAGAACTTCTCTCTAGTTTAGCTGTGTCAGTTAACACACATTTCCTACCTAACTGCTACAAGGGCGGCTTGTGGAGATACACCTTCACACTAGCTAGCCCTGCTTTGGAAAGCAGTGCTTCAGGTAAAGACCCCCTGAAAGAGGATGCAGTATGTATTTAAGGACCTGACTAAAGATTCAGGTAGCTATTGCCAATCTGCTGCCTGATAGCACCTGTAGTGGTATCATTGCTGGCATTTTAGAGAACTTGGGTCTATCTACATGAGTTGCAAGCAGCCATTGCCATCAGGTACAACAAACTCCTAGCCCAAATTAAGATTTTCTTTTGTGTTGCTATAGATTTATTGTGGTTATTGCCATTTTTATTTCTCTCCCTCTCCTTCTATCATCACACACAAGATAGTCTGAATAGTTTTCACTTTTAGCAATGAACCGGATGCCACTCAGTGGGAATAAAACAGTACTGCAAGGAGTAGAAATGGTCTAGCATTTCTAAGCTTGTGGGTAGAGGATTGCTAGGTGGTATAAAACCCTGTCAGTAACTCCTCTGTTGCTGCAGCTCCATAGATGCATACCACTGTTCAGTGGGAAACAAAATGATACTGAACTGATTTCTGCCAGAGAATGCAACTTACTAATTTATTATGTCTTACCATCAATCAACTGCGGCAAAGCAATATTCTGCTCTAGAAAACAACATGTGGTTTCCATGTTGCACATAAGCACAACAGGAAATAAGAATTAGAAATGTTAGTAATAAGACTACTAAGACATACTTTGGCTAAATCATGAGATCTTCATGTAGATGAAATGCTGGATGGAAATGTCCAGAAAATAGAAACCAGGTTCAAGCATAAGGCACAAGCGCTAGGGGGAAAATAAGTCACTGGACAAACAGAAAGGAAGAGGCATTGAGAATAAGAACTTATTCAGTGAATATGGTACTGGTAAGAGGAAAATCAATCAATTAAAACAATAGTTTACTAGTCATGGTGAGGTAAAATTATTCTGGGAAAAGTTCAGGTGTTTGCTATCATTCCCTGCATAAACCTTTTTCCAAAAATGATCCTACAGTATTCCAGTTATTTCCTGAAATTAGTTCTTGCTAGGCAAAGAACAAGCTTAGAAGCACTGGTGGAAATTGTACGTTTTCAGACTACTTAGTTTGATTAACTTCACCACACAGTGTGCAAATTCTAAGAGCTGTTAACAGTTCTTTTCACCAGCTTGTGGAAATTCAATGCAAAAGGCAAAAATGGTACCTTTCTTTAGTAGGAAAAACAGCCAAAGACTCAGAAACAAGTAAACTTAACTTCCATCCCAGGAAAAAAAAAAAAAAGTTAATATGCTGGAAAAATTAAGGAGACCAGCACCCCCTCACATGGGTCCATCAAGAACAGTGTTATGTCAACGTAATTTCCTTCTATCGCAAGTTAGCCAGTCTGGTGGAATAAACAAGACAAAGCAGTTAACAGTGGCCTTCACTATTAAAACAGGCATGAAGGTGTACTGAAAGGATTTCTGCTGATGTCTGACTAGGATCTGATATACATTAATACTCCCAGTTATTATTAGGCAAGTGATAAACAGATGACATCAACCTTTGAAAGACCACATGTTGGTAATCATAAATACTCTTGGACTGAAGAAATACTCTACAGGAGAAAAGAAAAAAAAAAGAAAAATAAGAAAAGAAGAAAAAAGAATTAAGGGATAAAGGTATCACACGGCTGGCAAGTGTAGTGACCTGTGCATAAGAAGAGCCCGCTGCAGCCATGTACGAAAGGGACTAAGTACAAGCGTAGAAAACGCTCTGGGGCCACAACCAGTCTCAAGCTGATCACGAACCAAGACTATCAGGTTTTCGTATAAAAAGCAAACAAAAGACACATAGAGATGTTACGTTCAGATCGGCAAAACACGGCTGTAAAGGAGAAGG
>VXBL01001069.1:38053-49305 GCA_013400195.1 Aramus guarauna
GGGGGAAGGGGGGCCTGGCCCAGCCGGACTAGCGGAGCCAGGCAGCGCAAGAGGAGAAGCACCCCAAACCCTGCGAGCTACGGCCGCCGGGAAGAACAGCTGCACGTCCNCCGCTGGGTCTCTGCCGGAGCTGCAGGTGTCTCGCCCGGGCCGGGGTGTTAGAGCACCTCTGGGGTCTTTTCCCTCGAGGCCTGTCCAGCCTGCAAAATGCTAGAGCGTTGGAGTTGTTTCCCCACTTCTTTTGGATTTTATTTGTTTTTAATGACGACAAGTTCCTTTGCGTACTCCCACAAACTCTCAGGTGGTTTGTGTTTCATTTGTTCAGTGCTCCTCGCAGCCTCTGAAGCGAGAGCCCTGTGAGCAAAAGTTTCGGCTTTTACGCTGAAGCGTTGCACCCACCTGCGGCCCGGAGCTGCTGGGCTCTGCTGGCGGCGGCGTGCCTCTCCCCGCCCCGCCGCTGCCGGGCCCCGCCGCTGCATCAAAATCCACGTGTTCCCTGTCCGTCCCTGGGCGTGCAAGTAAGACTGTCAGCGCTCTTCACTAGTCTGTCAATAAACAATGTCTAATAGACTGCAGGAACCACATAGGAAGTGCCCAGCCGAACTTTTCTTGCTTTCTCAGAACTGGAGACACAGGTGGAATCAGCCAGGAGTTTTGCTGAAAAACTTTTTGCAGTGTAAGATCTTAAAAGTCTCAAGAATAAGAGGACTGAACCCCCTGAAGTTAGGTTTCTGCATGCAGGGAAGGAATACCGCTCACAGTCCAATGACTTGCTGTCCCGTATTACATCTGAGAGGTGAGAGGAGAGCTGCTCAACTCGGGTTTATATCCTTCAGCCTGGATATGCAGGAAGGTGTTAAGGCAATTCCATTTTCTAGGAAGCATAGCCTGGGAATCTAAAGGGCAGGTTGTGTGCTAGTGGCTTTTCACATACCCATAGATTGTAAAATTAAGTGAGGAAAGCTTTTCACTCCCAGTAACAAGATTATGGATTTTGTTTGAGTGCATGTAATGACACTTCAATCTCTATATGCTCTTTTCTAGAAAGTGTTTTACACTATGGTTGTTAATCCCAAGCCTAGTTTTCAGTTGTCACAAAAGTAGAGACGACCCCTGTTTTAATGTTTAGAATAACTACTTGGGTGCAGCTTTGGACAGTTACAGTAACTGTGCCTCCCAGCTTTGAGAGCCTCTGCTTACTTCTGTTTTTTTAAGGCTCTGTGCCTTTAATGAGGCCTTGTTCTTTGGTCTCTTCCTGAATGTGTCAAGGTGATTTTTTACTTCTTGCTGAGTAAGTGCACTTAGCAGACTGTGTGAAGACTGATATAAAATGCTTACGTATGCTAGCGTCTTCACAAAATTTTGTTACTACTGCTAAAATTGTTTCTGGGTGCTGACTTGTGGCATTGTGTAATATATTGTTCCATTCAAATGGGACTTTCTGTCTAAAGGTATTTGATGTTATCAGGCACTAGCTTTAAACTTTCCTCTGGAATGGACACAAAGACCAGGGTGAGAGTAATCTCTCTTTGCTACCATCAGCATAGCTTTAGTGAGAAAGCACTTCTGGACAGTAGAAGTGCTGTCAGAAGTCTGGTCAGATCTGTGCTGATAATATTTTTTTATTCTTAGTTTAGTAGCTGGAAGGTTCAGAACTCTTGACTATCCTCTAATACTTTGAATTAATAACTGTAATTCAGGTGACTGCATGCTGGTCTGTTACTCACTTGCAAGCAGTTTAAACTGAATATTAAGTCATAACTGAAATAGCAGTCATTATAAAATACTCAGGGTGGATGTATTATAATTGATTAATATTCTCTAGGCATTACTATATCTTTTTGGAAACTTAAAACAGTAGCTATATTTCACAGAGGAATAAGTAGGTAACCTTAAGTGGCTGGTGATACAAGAAGTATATAAGAAGTCAAGTCAGACCTGCATTTGTTTTATCCCAGATCACTGTCTCATTAAAATACCACACACCTCCCAGTGTTTAAAATCAGATTTAGTACCATGGATGGGTGCACACTATACTGGGACTTTTCTAGTCCTTCTAGCTGGATTTTTTCGCTAACTTCTGAGTGTTGGTGAACTACAGCAGAGACAACCAACATGTTGCTTTCCACATGTTTTAAACTAAGAGTTCTTGCTTAGGGTGTTTGGGATTGCTTAGGAGTTCCTCATTTGTATCTCCAGTCAGAGTAGAACTGGCAATTTTCTTTTTTGGGGATGGAGGGACAGCAAAAGGTGTTGAAGCTGTGTCATATTTGGCAGCAATGTGTTGGGTTTGTTCTTACAAATTTTCTATGACATATTTTTTGTGATTTGAAGAGAACTAATTTTTTTGTCATAGTTGTGCTAAATTAAATCTGAATTGATAAATCCTCTAGCTTAATTGATGGTATTTTATTTAGTTGAATAGGGGTGCTAGAAAAACTCCTACAAGTCCTTCTGGATTGCTCTTTAGATATGTATGTGGTATGTATTTCTGATTGCCTATCCGGAACGTGTTGGAAAGATTAAAGCAGATATTACCCTATTGACAGAAATGGTTTGCTGGTAAAGTTTTTTTTATTACTATTGTCTAGAAACAATGTTTAAAACTGTATTCAAAAATACTTGTGTTTTGAAACCTTCTCTTTACTTTCTAAAGTATACCATTTGCAGGACTAGTGGCCTTTTGACAGATCATATTTTGCATGGTTGTATGATGCCTCATTAGTTTTACAGGATGCATCAGAGGACAAATATAAATGACCACTTATTTAAAAACATGTGACTCACTTAAAATTGATTTTTTTTTTTCTGAAAGGTTACATCCCTGTCATAATTTAGGTAGCAATGCTAAGATGAACTTTAAATTAGTATCAGCATTTTTTACCTCATTACCTTCCATGGTGGGTATATTCCTTGTTAGAAAGCAGATATTAATTGATAAATACTGGTGTTTCAGCCAAGAAAATTCTAATGCTGACCAACAGCAAAATCTTGTAGTCCAGGTGAGGTTCCAGTCTCTTGTCCTATTACATGTAATAGCTTAAATAAGAAATTTACATCCTTTCTTGTAGAGCTTGCTTATGGAGGGCTATCTGGTAATAATAATAATAATAATTCCTATATGTGACCTCAAAACTGGAAACCACTTGCTGCTAGTTGTGGGGGAATGGAGAATGGAGTGGCAAAACAGTGCTTACTGAAAGGCAGGGGAATAGATTTGAAAAGAGAACAGATAGCTAAATAATTTTAAAACAATTTCAATATTTCATTGAATTTTACTTTTTTAATCTGGCCTTTAGTATAGGATTTGAAAAATCATGAAAATGTTTTCACCAAGTGTGTAGGAGAGAAGGCAAGTTGAACTGGAAATTTTGTCAAATGTGCAATAGAAATAAATTTAAATATTTTCAAACCCGATACGTGAGAATCTTCCATTTTTTCCTTAAAGCTAGCTAGTTGTTACTAGCTGTGTTTCATTAATTGCAGTCAATGTCTGTGTGTGTGAAAAATAAAATACAGTGTGTTAAATTCAAAGACACAGCACCTGGAATGCTTTCTTTTCATTATGTTAGTAATGTGACTGAACACCTGGTGAAGCGAAGAAGCAGCTGAGTTTCAGTTAGCTAGTTCTCAGTCATGCTGCATTTTGTGGGGAGGGAGGAAGTAGGTTGATACTCTGATGAAGGCTGCCAGCAAGATGTTGAGATGATTACTTCTCTGCTAATGCAAGCTTTGTGCTAGTGAGAAGTTGGTGCGTACCCACCCAACAACGGATATCTGAAGTGTAAGATTTATTTTTTTTTAAACTTGGTCTGGAGGCTGACAGCTCTTGGATGTGGAACCTCCTGTTGTGATGTGGTTACTGGTCTTGCTCCAAGACCAGCTTACTGTGCAGATTGCATCCTGTATTACATCTGTCCAGGAGTTAAAAAGCTTGTGGGTAATGCAACAGCTGATCTATTAGCAGTACTCCCTGGTTCCAGCACATGGTCCCTTGTGATTTGTGATTTACACTGGCTGCCTCTGTTATCTCCTTGTCCTGTAAAGTTTGGGATGTTTCTTCTCAATACAGTCACTTTGTGCTATAATGCCACAGCAGCTTATAGTGGAGTTGCTCAACAGAGAGAGTACTGCCGAACAAGGGGGTAGAATATTCTCTTTCTTGTTGTGCAAGAAAAGGAATTAAATCCTTTAGTGCTAAAGTAGGTTTGCAGTGCTTGTAATGCAGCTGTGTCATCAAACAAGGGAATAATTACATGTGAGAAGGAAGCTACTGTAGTTCTTTTGGACCAGTGCGTGTCTACTTAATATAATTTTTGTGTTTGTTTTCTTTTTTTTTTTCTGAATGCAATGGCTGCCAGCATTTTTAGGTTTGGGTTTGTTTTTTGGTTTTGTTTTTGTTTTTTTTTTTCACTTGAGGAAGCCTCAATGTAGTAAGCAAAACCCACTAATATTCTGCAAGTGTTGTACCCTTTTCAAATATGTTGGTGAAAATAGGTCCACGTTCAGTTATATGGGATCTGGATAATGGCCCACCTTTATGTTTTTACTTTTGCTGTTAAGTAACATTGGCAGGCTTTAGAATTTTCTCCTGTTAATTGTATGCACACGAATGTAATTTATAGCTGCTTTGGAGAAGTGGTAATATGCAGTAACAAAGCTGAGCATAACCAACATGGAGCACCAGGTACTGCAGTATGGAAAATAAATTACACAACAGTTAAAAAAAAATGAGATATTATTTTATATTCAGGTATTCTGTAATGCTTAGGAGTGCTCATTTTTATAAATTGGCTGTTACATAGGAATTTAGGTAGTGCTGCAATAGGTGGTAGCTGTGCCAGCACTAAAACTGGAACAATCTTGTTAATTCTCTTGTATGAAGTGAATTGTTTTGAGAGTGCTGTATTCTTTGATACATTTGAGCTTCTCATCTTGAGTAAGAAGCTTCTTTTCCCACAGAAATGCCTGAAAAACCAAAAGCTTTTCCTCTGAATTGGGAACATATGTCAAATTTCATTTTTGGGGCAGACACTGCTTTCGTGAACTTCAGCCTTTGGACTGTGGAAAATGAAACTAGTTCAGGCAAACAGAGCTCTGCACCTGTGTAAGGGGGAAGCTTTGGCAACATAGGATTTTTGAAGTGGAAAGAAATAGTCCAAACAACTACTTGAAGATATTTCTGGCTTTGATGAAGTGTTGTTTTCCCCTGAAACTGGTTAGGGCTTCCCATTACCTTCAGCATAATCTTTTTATATTGAATATTCTTTTGGTGTAGTTCAATTGCAATTTAAAAGGGATAATAAATTTTAAAGATAACAAACCAAACTGTGAACGTTTTAATAACAAGGGACAGTTACATTTATTATTATGGCTTCAAGTAATGTTTTTTTCTCAGGATTGCAGGTGAAAATATTTAATATTTGTTTCGGACACTACTTCCATTTTGGTCAGCAAACATATTGAGCAAGGCATTATGAGGAAAAAGGAAATCAGTGACCTTAAATTCATGAACATTCAAAAGCAGAAATGGAATTTGTAGAATAATCCCCAAAAAGTTACTAACACCAATCCTGTTTAGGTCAGGAAAGCCACTTGTGTATTTTTAATACAAATTTGAAAGCAACTGTATACCTGTGGCAGGTTGTTACTATTATTATGGACCTGTCAGCCATGCTCTGGCTTCTTCTTGGTAGCCAAGTAATTATAATAAACCAACCCACAAAAGATCTTCAGAGAACACAGTATCAGTCTTTCACTTTTATAAGATAGCATATACTTAAGTCAGTGTATTTCTGAAGACTTTTCCTGTGAAAGCCTACAGATTTCTGCCGGATTTTTCATTACCTAAAGTAACAAAGTTGGACTGAAATTTGAAAAATACTGACTTTTAAAACATGATGTGATTCTCAAATGTTTATTTCTATTTATGCATCTTTTTCCTTTGTTTCAGGAGCTGTGGAAGTGTCAGTCAGAAGTCCAGTTGCCTGCTGGTTTAGTGCTATGCTTTATTGCTTTGGTGGTTCAGTTTTGTCTTCGTTGATGCTTGCAGAACCTCCAGTAGCATTTCTTGCAAAGGGCACAAATATTCTACTGGCATCTACAGTCTGGTAAGCAGCCATAACTGAGTTAGATGAGTAGTATTGGTTCTGAGGAAGTTATACCTTGTGAACTGATATCATCAAGCTTCCATATATATCAGAAGCTTAACAATGTTATGGATTTGGATGCTGTCTCTTCATCCAGAAAGTCACTGCAGCAAAATAGCTGTTATGATATGTTCTATAGGAGTAAAATGCATAAGAGAGTAACTGTTATGGGCTGCTGTATAACAAAATGCTCAGTCATTGGACTAGACTTGCATTAGATTTTTATAGCATTCCTGGTCAAACAGCTGAAAACGTTATCTTGGAATAAAGTGGACTTCAGCTACTGCTTTTCTGGATCTAGGTAAGTCATAAACCCAGTCTAGTTTTTTTTTAGCAGTAGCACCTGAAGACCAGAACCTGGCTAATGTAAATTTTTTTAACTTTTCTCAAATTAGGGATCTAAGACACAGGTCTTATTTCCTCTCCTCTAGTTTCTGCTTCCCAACATATTTTTTTTCTGTATTTTGCCCATTCCCAAATGTGAATGGGCGTTGTAGTGGAAGACAGTAGAGAGCTGAATGGGAAGTCAGGTATGTGAATGAGGCAGCAATTTGGCCTGTTTTGGTATTCAAAAAAAGCACTGGAGTTATTTTCACATAAATATGACCTTCCAGTGGAGTTAATTTGTCCCAGAAAGTGATCTTTGAAAAAATCGTCAAACTTAACAAAATTTGTGAGGAGCAGTGGGTTTTTGAATTTAAAAATCTCAATTCCTATCTTAGAAGAGTGTTTTTGGCTTGAAACCTTTAGTATATGTTCCTTGTAGCCCCTTAGGTTTTATAATTGCAAATTCTTACAATGAAAGCGTGTGTATCTATCTGTGTATATCTATGTATTAGTCTTCTGGTCTTCCTTTCGCAGTGGAAGATGACAGATTTCATTTAGGCAAATTGGTGAAATGAAAAATGTCCAATAAATAGTGCAGTATTAACAAAGCTCATAGAATCTGCTTATGGTTCATAGTAGTCTGATGCAGGCAACATGACTGCTTGTTTTAACAAATGACATGAGTTAGGAGTACATGTAAACAGAATATGATTTCTGTTGAACTTAACATGGTCAAATGTGATTTGCTGTGCACAAATAAAACGAGGATTTAATGAGGAGCTGTGAATGTTATGAAACCTTTTAAGCTTCTAGTTTTACAAAGTTCTCTCTTCATGAGTGTAATTACTTTAATTCTCAGTCCTGAATCACGTGAAACAAAATTCCCCAAGCCATACTTAAAAACTGGAAAACAAAAGGGGTTGTGCTATGCTTGAGAAATGCTCTTAAATAGTCTGTAGGACAGTGACATCTACTGTTAGCAAGTGTCGCTAGCAGAAATGACAGGGAAAAATGCTGTAGTTTGGACTGCAAGGCTAGGTTCAACCCAGTTATCTGTGCTTCAGGGTCCTAAGCCCACATTCTGCAACTGTAAATTCTAGTTAGTGCTCTCTGTTGACTACATGGCTTAAATGGCTATTTGCAGTAGCTATTAAAATACACTCTCTCTATACGCCTTTGACTACCTATCAACTGAAGCTTAGTTGAATACAAAGGCAATTGACTTTACGATAGGAGAAAAAGGAGGAATATAAGTAGTTCAAAAGTAAAGCTAAAACCTAACAGACCAGTAGTTAGCTATTAATGTAAATTCCAATAACTTTCTTGTATGTGAGAAATAGGCTATTGCATACTCACTCTGGGAGATCTTTAAGAGAAGAAGCTTTAGAAGTTTGCAGTGGCAAGGTACTATATCCATTGTGGAAAAAGAAAATATATAACTAGGACATGATTCAGCTAAACTTTGCCTTTCTAGGGAGGAAGCTTNGTCTGCTAGTAGTTCTAATGAGGTAAAATAGATACAAGAGGTGCATCTCTGCATTGCAACCTGAGTAAACTGGAGAAGGATACAGCCTTAGAAATTCTTCGTAGACAGGATTGAGCTCAGAAGCCTAAATCAACAAGCAAGTATCTTTTTTTCTTTTTTTTTTTTTTAAATGAAGAAGTATCCTTCCCATCTTTTAAAGGTTTTCTCTGCTTTTACTTGTTACTCTCTTATTCATGTGCTGAAATAATTGATACTTAATCTTGATTATTTTTTTTTTAGACCTTGAATGTCTTTGTAAGTGCTGAATTTTGTTTATGATTGAAGGAATACAATAAAACACCACATAATCTAATATTCTAAAATTTATGGTCAGCTTAGGATTTCATTGTTAGCCATCTTTAACTTTATTCTGTTTTAAAAATAAGTTGATAAATTATATTATTAAATATTAAGTACTGTGCTTTCAATGCTTTGAAAAAAGAAATGTGCTTGTAATTGACAAGCTGCAAAAGATAGAATTGGTGGTTATTAAGATGTGAAATGTGTTTGAAAATAGCTGTGCATTTTGTCAGGCATGACACTAACTAGTGGAGGCATTCTTGCTGAAGGTATATAATTCAATGTACCTATTAGTGTGAAAGCATGGTGTCAGCATGTAATTTATCAACCTGTTGTAATCCTATTAAAAAAACCCAAACCCAAAACAAAAAAAACCCAACCTGACAAAAATAAACCACAAAAACCCAAACCACACAAAGTCAGTCAGATACTAATTTAATAATTTGAATTATAAAAGCATGATATGTAAGCTATAGAACAGTTGGTAGAATTTAAAGCTGTTTCTCATGTGCTTTAATGTATTATTCTCTGGGACAATGAGGCAGTAAGAAAAATTTCAAATAATGTTTGATGATTTTGGTTCCAAGAGCTCAAACATGCTCAAAAGCATTTCAAGTTTGTTCCAATATGTCTACCACACAAGATAATGAGTTGTCAGAAGTATATTATACATTGCTAGTCATATTCCACAAATATCTTTAAAGGTTACTAGAAAGTGAATTCCTTAGCAAAAGCTTTTCAATGTTGCTCATGGGTTTTCTTATGATTTTCAGGTATCTTGTGTTTTACTGCCCACAAGACATATTCTACCAGTGCTTTGCCTTTCTGCCACTTCGGCTTCTGGTTGCAGGAATGAAAGAAGTAACTAGGACTTGGAAGATAACAGCTGGGGTTGCACATGCAGACAGTCACTTCAAAGATGCCTGGCTTGTCATGGTAGCTGTAGGCTGGGCCAGAGGTAACATGCATAATGTCTTGTTCTGATTGATTGTGATGTTTTGGAGTGATATTTAAATGGCTAGCCCTTCAGTATAACTGTAGCACCATTCCTTGCTTTGCTGGATATGATAGTCCTAATACAGTCTGTTACCTCCTTAAGGGAAAAGCCTGCGCCGCGGTTTTTCTGCCTGGATTAAGGGTGACATTGAACAACTTTGAGGGAAGTTCATCTTATCCCTTCAGAAGGTCATGTGAGGACTTGTAGGATGGGCAGCTGATGGCAATAAAGAGATACATCTACTGTGTAGCTTCAGTGCTATTAGTAAACTTTCCAACAGCATATTTCCTCAGAGCTGTTTTCCTTGCATGCAGCAAAAAAAAAGAACTTGTTTTCTTAGCTTTTTGGATCGTAACCATTAGCTGGTTTTAAACACAGGAATGAACCTTCTTGCCTGCTTGCTGTTTGGAATATGATTCTGGAAGCTACCTTTCTAGCAGGTGTATTTGTAGTCACAACATTAGAACCACTTCAGGAAGTAGTAGTGCAGCTCTTGTTTCTATTTACTTGATTCTTTTCTGCTTTGGGAAACAACACATGTTAATGTGATTCTTTTCCCAGATCAGTCTCATTGGCCAGAGTGTCTAACACCTCCTTATGTCTTGTATTCTTTTAATGTAAAAATACATATCTGCTATGTTGAGAGGGTCCTCATAGAGACACTCTCTGTACGTACGTAATGACATGAAGTATGGAATGATACAAGCCTCTCTGGAGATTTACTTTGGCAGTTCAGACATTTGTTTGTAGTGATGAGTGCATCAGTTCAGATGCTATTACATAAAGGTGAACCTGAGGTTCTTGCTAAGTAGCTACACCTCAAAGGTTTCATGCTGGTTGCTCAAGTCATGCACGTTTAAAAGATTGGATTCATCTCTTTAAGTCTGAGCTTTGGGTTCCACATTTGGCACCTGGTGTAACACGTTTTGCTGGAAGCAATAATATGTTGTGCAGTAGTGGTAGCAGTCAGTGGAGGCTAATCGTAAATCTTTGTAATTTCAGGAGCTGGTGGTGGCCTAATTTCCAACTTTGAGCAGCTGGTGAGAGGAGTGTGGAAACCTGAAACCAATGAACTACTGCAGATGTCCTAGTAAGTTTTTAAAAAAGACTATAACATATTACCCATTGTTTTGCTAACTCTTTGTGTTTACACTCCCTTTTAGTGGTTCAGACTAAAAGAAAAGCAGTAGGACATATTTGTACTCATTGTTTTGGTGTGTATCTTGTGAAGGATTCGTTGATGATCATCAGTAATTTTAGCAGATGTTTTAATCATTTTAGGTTCACAGCACAAGAATGCCAAATGGAAAGACGAGTCAACAAAAAATATTTGGCAGAAAGCAATATTGAGTGATGAGTAGGAAGTTGCTGGAAAGCAGTATTGACTCAATTTGCCTTACAGGGACATGGTCTTCTATCCAAAATGAAAGGACAGTGATAGCAGAAGTATACAAGTGAGGTCTGCTTTTTTGGTGCGTGCTGTGAGCATCACTAAGATGGCATCCTTTGAGCATTGTCACTTTTACTTTCTCTGTCAGTACTGTTTTGCTCCGTAGATATCAATTACTGGAGAAGGTGCAAATTCATTATTCAGTACAGCAAAAATGTACTGCAAGATATGAAATGTTACTGTTCTTACAGAAGCAAAGAATGGGAATATTACATGGGTCCTGGTTTAGTCTGTACAGTAAAATCAGAATTGAGACAGGCTAGAAAGCTGCAAGCTACTGTTGTAAATCCAGATAAGCTCACTCTACTAACTTCCTAAAATTTGTTTGATTTTTCCCATATTACTCTCAAGTCTTTAGAAATATTATAATATTCTTTTCTGCGGTCACTTGTAGCAACAGAATAACAAAAGAGAAATGTGTAGCCTTTCCTTTGGCAATATTTCAACTTTTTATGGCTTATGTTAGTTGCTGGCTTTTTCTGAATGATGTGGTTTAGGCCCAGC
>VXBL01001071.1:0-14468 GCA_013400195.1 Aramus guarauna
TCAGTGAGCCTTCTGAAATATACCCACTGGCCGTCCCCCAGCTCACTCACTGAGGACGGCACAAGAAGTTTCCTGACTTTGGAGGGCTGGTGGACCCCCTTACAGGAGCCGTAGGAACAGCTGATCTCTGAGGTACAGGGGTCGTGGGGATGCTTTCTTTCCCGACCGGCCTTTATCTATTGGTTTCCACATTTTTACAAGCAGCTGCAAATTGGGGAGGGGTAGGCCATCCATTAATTCCTGAAGAATACCCTTATCTAGACCTTCCTTCCACAACTGCTTTCTTGACGCCCCCTCCGCCAAAGCTTCTGTCTCGGGGGCGGAGTATTTCCCCCTCTGCCTTGGTCCTATGCACCACCACTTGTGCCTTCCCCTCCTTTCCAACGCACTCCACACGCCTGCCATAGTTGATCAGTTCCTGTACAATTTCCCTCCAGGTAAGACCCGGTCCTCCCTGAGGTCCCATGGCTACAGTGCCTCTTAGTCTGTCTTGAATTTGTACAGCATAAATCTTAAGTGAATCAGGTAACCCTTTAATCAAGGGAGTCATCCTATCCGGATTGACAAACAACAACATCAGGGAAGGTTGGCGGGGAACTAAGCTCCTGTCATGCATTAGTTGGAGGCAAGCTGCCATCTGTGTACTCTCTGTAAGCTGGCTTACTGCAGGGGTGGGGATAGGAATAGGATCTCCTCTCTCCAAGGGGTCTAACCCTCCAGCCCAATATGCTTTGGGTCAGGGACCAAGGTTCCCGCTCGTCATCTACGGTCAAAAATACACCAGGACCCCAATATACCTGAGCCTTTTCCTCCAAAAGCCTTATTCTGTCTCCGCCTGTCAGGGAGACCCTCCACACATATTCACATATTTCCTTAGCCTGCCTACTATATTTTTCCTGTAGTTTTGCTGATTCAGCAATGGTATAAGGTATCTCTTTAGTGGTAACTGCAGATTCCGCATCTTCACCGTCATACATGACTTCAGTTTTAATAAGTGGCCGGAGCTTGGGAGTAGGGTCAGGTTCTGTCACTGCCCTCAGCTGCTCCCGTGGATAGTGAGGGGTAACCTCCCTCACAATGAGGTCGGCTTCTTTTGATAAGCTAGAAAATCCTGGTTTGCTGTCAAGGTCCCCAGGGAGCTGCAACTTCAACTCTCTTTCCCTCACAAAAGCATCTTGTAGGCTACCCTTCAGTTTTTCTGTGATTCTTTTCTTGTCTGCTAATGCTTTTTCAGCTAGTTGCCATCTCACCCATTCTGTTTCCAATTCTGTCTGTAGTTTTTTAACCAGTTCCTGAAGGGACTTATTTGCCTCCCACACAGCTTGTTTGACAACATATTTGTCCTTCTGGGAAGCTATCAATGCGGCTCCCAAGACACCACAAACCACAGCCTTTCCCTTTCCAGGCCTAAACTTATTTTCTTTTGCCAAGTCTCTTATCTGTTCTGCTAGAGTTGCTGGGGACTGCCAGTGTGCCTCAGCCCAGCTATGCTCTTTCAGGGTTGGGCAAGCTTTATAGCTCTTCAACAAATCTAACAGCAGGGAGCAGTCAAGATCAGGCTTATCCTGGGTTGCCATGACCTACTGTCGGAGATTTCGGCTTCAACCAAGTATCAGTTCTCCTTTCTTCAGCACTCTGGCTGATATCTCTTTTATGGAACCTATTTACTGCTTCTTATAGAGAATCCCGTCCATGACGCCAATTTAACATCCCGTCCCACTCAGGGGGTTAGGGTGAGGTTAACTTTCTAATTCTCTACGCCGTAATCAAGAGTAATGACAATTACTTTAGAGGTTCAAACCAATCATAAATTTCCTTAAAACTCAGTGGAACTACAAAAGATAGAGGCTTGGAAAAATTCATAACAATGCTCAAAAGTTAGCAGAACTATGAAAGGTAAGGGTTTAGCAAAATGTGTGACAGTATTATCCTAATGTGCCAAAAATTAAGTTAGAGACAGAGAGAGTGATAGAGAGCAAAAGAAAGAGAGAAAGAAAAGAGAGAGAAAAGATATCACCACCCTTGGATCCATCAATGTTCTCTGCTCGCAGTTGTAGTCTTCAGGTGGTGGGCGCACACCGAAAACTTATGTTTCCTCTTTTTATAACCCAACATGCCCGTCCCATAGGCAGGGGTCTGTCATCACCGAGCAGGTGCAGGACGTGCTCAGGAATGTTCAGAAATGTTCTAGAAATGAGTTGGTGGGTTGTGGGGGCCTTGGGGGTCTCACTGCCCTTCCCCTTCACGGCTGACCAAGTGAGTGGTAATCTTTCACAGCCACACGGCACACAGGGCACAGATGGTCTTTGTCTAAATGTTTCAGGAATAGAGGAGTGGTCTCACAAGACGTTATCCTGCCTCTGCAGACTCCATTCTTGTTCAACACTCCCTCGTCAGCAGCCCATCCCTGCCCACGTCAAGACAGGCATTTGTGACATTCACTTGCTATCAGGGCCTTACGTACCTGCATATTAATAATAAACATATTGGATGGGCACACCTACCAGACTAGTGAGGAATGCTCCCCAGCCCTTTCCAAAGGCAAGAACCTTAAGTCCAGCCACCTCAAGTGCTCATATACCAGCACATGTAGTCTGGGGCAACAAACAGTAGGAAATGGAGCTCCATGTGCAGCCTGAGAGTTAACATGTCATAGCAATAACAGAAACTTCATGTGAAAGCTCACATGACTGGAAGACTACAATGGATGGCTACAAACTGTTTCAGAAACATAGGAAGGGAAGAAAAGGAAGTGGAATTGCACTTTGTGTAAAACACAAAATTGAGTATATGAATATGAGCTATGCAGACCACAAATGTTCTTCTCAAGTGCCTTTGGATCAAGATTAGAGGGATAGTCACCAAGGAGAATCTTATGTTAAGTATCTGTTACCAACCTCTCAGTTAGCATATTGAGGTTGACAAAATCTTACTTTGGCTGCTCAAGGAAGTTTCAGACCAACAGAACTTGATCCTCATGTGTGACTTCAATCATCCAGACATTTGTTGGGAAAACAATACAGCAGTGCATGAGTTGTCCATCAGGTTCCTGGAATGCTCTCTGCTACAGATGCTGGACATGCCAACTAGAAACAGTGCATTGCTAGATTTACTGCTTACAAACTGAGAAGACTTACTAACAACATAACTACAATGGTAGCCGTTATGGAGTTTAAGATCTTGCTGAGCACACTGAAAATGAGTACTAGGACAAAGACCTTGGACTTTAGAAGAGCTAACTTCAAGGCGCCCAGAGCTCAGCTGTAGTAGATTCCATGGAAAGTATCCATGGAGGGCAAAGGAGCTTGTGACTGCTGGGAGTTATTCAAGAACAGCCTCCTGGAAGCACAATAACAGAAAGGGAAAGGAAGAAGGCAAAACAAGAGACCACCTTGGATTGATAATGAGCTTTTGAGTGTGCTTAAAAGCAATAAATAAGCATATTGGCTATGGAAAGGCAGTTAAATAGCCATTGAGACTACAAGAACCTTGCTAGGACATGCAGAGATGCATTCAGAATGGCTAAGACTCAGCTAGAACTGAAACTGGCCAGAGATGTCAAGAACGACAAGAAAGAGTTCTTCAGATATGTGAGTAGTAAGAAGCACAAGGAAGACTTAGCACCATTACTAAACAGAGCAGGGAAACTAGTTACTAAAAATGCTGACAAGGAAGAGGTTCTCAATACCTTCTTTGTCTCCATCTTTACTGGTGTAGCTGTGTGAGAATTGCATATAAGAGGTTAAAACTACTGGTGTCCTTACTGGTGTCTTATACAAAAATTGTGGATGGAGATTTGCAAGGTTAATATGAGAAGTAGCTGAAGGAGAGTGTCTTAGGCAGCAAGACAGCCCTGTTTTGGCTAGAGAATGAAGAATAAACAGATAAATGGTTTCTACACAGAATCTTGAAGGCCACGGTGCCCGGAGTGAGACCTTTTGCTTCATTATCCATGAAATGAATGTTAAAGTTGACACCTCTAAATATGATAATGAGCTAAAAGGAGTACATGCTAAACATATATGACTATAGTACTCAACTCTCCACCCAGATTATGTTAAATGTTACCCCAGGGAGGGGACAGTTAAGATTGAAGCATGAAGGATATTGAGGAAGATACCCCTGGGAGGAGGAAAGACGAAATTGAAGACCCTGAAGAGGCCATAGACGGGCTGTGCTCCTTCCCCTCCACCCAAGATGGGTGGGGACGTCTTCTTGGTAAGCACTGTGATTTTACCTTTTTGGTGAAGAATATNCCCCCTCCACCCAAGATCGGGACGTCTTCTTGGTAAGCACTGTGATTTTACCTTTTTGGTGAAGAATATCTGGGATAGCATTTTGCTAGCGTTATAATCATATATTAGCGCTACTATAGTAAGTGCATTTATCAATGGCAATTCTGAACTCTATATCTGTCGCTTTAATAAGTTTCTTATCTGTTTCAACTTTGCAAAACTGTCTCAGTGAAAGTCCTTGGTGGGGTTCTGACAGGCAAATGTTGACTCTGATAAGTGGCTACACACATAATCTTTTAGACATAAACCATTGACCAAGTCTGGGACTAAGACTGGACCTAGCTGCACCTAGACTCCTCTCTAAGAAGGAGTTTAGAAAGCAAGGGGGTCCTTTCTGAACTTCGTGACTCAATGGGAGGGCCTCCCTCAGCCACACATCAGACTCCCATCCTTTGTGTGACAAGCTGGACCTCAGATCAAGTAGCTATGACAATGCATGTGTCAACTCACCAGCAGTGGAGGAAGGGCTGTTCTGTGGCCTCTTTCAAAGGCTCAACCCACATAAATCTATGGGCCTGGATGGAATCTACTCCAGGGTGTTAAGAGAAGTGGCTGACATTGTTGCAAGACCGCTGTCTATAATATTTGAAGAGTGGTGGAGATTAGAGGATATCATTGATGACTGGAAGAGGGCAAACGTCATATCCATCTACAAGAAGGCCCCAAGAGAGGACCCAGGAAACTACAGGCCTCTTAATTTTACTTCAGTCCATGGGACAGTAATGGAACGAGTCCTCCTAGAAACTATTGTAAGTCAAATGGAGCTGGTGACTGGGAAAAGCCAGCACGGATTTACCAAAGGCAAACCACTCTGGGCTAACCTGATCACCTTCTACAACAAAGTAACACTTTCTGTTGTTGTGGGGAAAGCAGTAGATATTGTTTACCTCGACTTCAGAAAGTATTCAATACTGTTTCCCACAACCTTCTCCTGGACAAACTGGCAAGATACAGATTGGATGGGTAGTCTGTGAGTTGGGTAGGAAGTTGGCTAAGAGGTCACACTCAGAGGGTGGTGATCAGTGGTTTTTACTAAAACTGGCAGCCTATCACAAGAGGGGTCCCCCAGGGACCAATATTGGACCTCATGTCATTCAACATCTTAATAAATGATCTGAATGACTGGAGTGAAAGCACCCTCACCAAGTTTGCCCTGTGAGTAAAGACTTGCCTTCACCAAGAAGTTGCCCTGTGAGGAAAGACTGAAGGAAATAGATCTTTTCTCCCGGGAGAAGAGAAGGCTTGGGGAGGACTGCATCACAATGTTCCAGTACTTAAAAGATATCTGCAAAGAAGACAGAAACTCCCTCTGCACAAGGAACCACATGCATAAAAGAGTCAACAAGTAAAAGTTGCACCAGAAGAGGTTTCATCTCAACATAAGAAATACATTTTTTACAATGAAAAAGGTCATTCACTGGAACAGCCTCCCCAGGGATGTGATAGAGTTTGCATCACTGGAGGTTTTCATGGTGCGATTGGACAGGGATTGACAGATAATGTCATCTAGGTACTCTTTCTCATGAAATGTTGGACCAGATGGTCTTCTGAGATCCCTTCCAACCTGAGCTGTTCCATGATTCTGTTCTATGGTTCTAAAACTTCCACTCAGGATATTGTATTACCACATTTCATCCATATAAACATGGTAGAGGTCAATCTGATGTCAAAAAATTAACAGTCATTTTTTACTTGCTATAAGCATCCATGAGGTTGTGGAACAGAGAACTATGCCTGTGGGCTACACAGGATTTACTTTCTCTAAGGTCTCTTCTACACATTGCAATTGCTTTTTTATTAAGTGTGATCTTCCACTGTATATTTTTAATTTGAACCAGAGTCTTAACTGTTGCTTCCATTAAAGTACAAAAAACCTGTAGAGCAGCTTATTTAGGGCAGAGTTCTGTACTTACCATGGTAGCTATGTCTGGAGTACCTATTTCTATCCTGCTAGGTTTAAGATCTTACCAGGTTTAAAAGGGGCCTCAACATTTTCAATTGTTGTAGATTAACCCCAATAGGGAGTTCAGCCCTATCTAGCCACTCACTCGCTCGCTCCCCTTCCCCCAACCACAGTGAGATGGGGGGAGAGAATTGAAAGGTCAAAAGTGAGAAAACTCGTGGGTTGAAATAAAGACAGTTTAACAGGAAAATGAAAAGCTGTGCATGCAAACAAAGCAAGAGAAAGGAGTTCACTCACCGCTTCCCATCAGCAGGCAGGTATTTATCCACTTTCAGGAAAGCAGGGCTCCATCATGCATAACGCTTACTTGGGAAGACAAATGTCATAACACCAAATGTTCCCCTTTCCTCCTTCTTCTCTGTGTTGGTTTTGGTTGGGATAGAGTTAATTTTCTTCATAGTAGCTAGTATAGGGCTATGTTTTGGATTTGGGCTGAAGACAGTGTTGACAACACAGAGATGTTTTCATTACTGCTGAGCAGTGCTTACACAGAGCCAAGGCCTTTTCTAATTCTCACCCTGCCCTGTCAGTGAGTAGGCTGGGGCTGCACAAGAAGCTGGGAGGGGACACAGCCAGGACAGCTGACCCCAACTGACCAAAGGGATATTCCATACCATAGAATGTCATGCCCAGCATAAAGGACCTGGAGGAAGAGGAAGGAGAGGAGGGATGTTTGGAGTGATGTGATGCTTGTCTTCCCAAGTAGCCATTACACATGATGGAGCCCTGCTTTCCTGGAGATGGCTGAACACCTGCCTGCCCATGGGAAGTGGTGAATTAATTCTTTGTTTTGCTTTGCTTGTGTTCACGGTTTTTGCTTTACCTATTAAACTGTCTTTGTTTCAACTCATGACTTTTCTCACTTTTACTCTTCTGATTCTCTCCCCAGTCCCACCGCAGAGGAGTGAGCGAGAGGCTGTGTGGTGCTTAGTTGCCAGCTGGGGTTAAACCACAACATTCCTCAAGCTTTTGTTGCTAAGCAAAAGATCATACAGTCTGTGATATCCATTCAGTGAGCTGGGGTCAACTGTCTCATCTGTGTCCCCATCCCAAGTCTTTGTGCACTCCCAGCCTAACTGTTGGCAGGTCAGAGTGAGAAACCAAAAAAGCCTTGATGCTGTGTAAACACTGCTCAGCAATAGCTAAAACAGTGTGTTATCAACACTATTTTCCTTACAAATCCAAAACATAGCACCATACAAGCTATTACGAAGAAAATTAACTCTACCCCAAACAAAATCAGTAGAGCAGTGAATGACTGGAATGCTTCTGATGTAAAAAGCCATGAGTTCCTAATTCCAACTAAGTCTTGCTTGCTAAAAATAAACAAGAGCAATCTTAGAGCTGTTCTTACAAAGCAGAAAGAATTAAGTAAGAGCACAGAATTAATTGTTTCTTCTACTGAGCAGGTCCTAAATAAATACTAGATACACTGAAAAGAAAAATCTGGAGTACTGTGTTTTTAATTCACAAAACAGGTTTAACTCATCAAACTGGACAAGTCAAAGTTAATAAGTAAATATGTAATATTGAACATGTAAATAAATCCTTATTGAAACTTGAGAAAACAAATAGGATGCAGGAAGCCAAGGAAATGGTTGGGTTTTTTTTTTGCTTGAAGAACAAATCCACAGTCACCTGTCTGGGTGTGAGATAAATCTCATTTGACTTGTTTGGACTTGCATGACAAAGCTTGCCTGGGTGGTGGTAGGATGTCTGCCTAGCTGTATTGTTTCCTAATATTTGATTTATTACCCTTTCAAGTGAGTTTGACTTTGAAGATGCTATCATGGAAAACATAAAATGTACATTTTTCAGAAATGGAAAGACTGTACGCTATGCCTCCATGTTTTTGCCAAGGTTACAGAGCTAAAATCTACTAAAAAGGTAATGAACTGTGTTCATACCTGGTGCGATTCCTTTGCTTCTTCTCTTTCATTGGCTTTGTACATTGGACAGTTTTGGCCTAAGACTTTCAGATATATTTGAAAACTATAGTTTTCTAAAGACACTTCATATTTTAGAAAGTAACTGGCATTTCAACAGCAGTCTCGGCAAAGGAAAAAATGCTGAAAGAGAAGAGATTCATTCTCATTTCAAGAAGTAGCCTCCTGAGGTCAAGACTAAGGAACATTGGCAACAAGTCTACAGATGTACTGCTTGTTCTGTACCTATTCTGTGGATATAAAATACTACTGTTTCCAGAATTACCATGATGGTAGATTGCATAACCAATAAATTCTTATTTTCCTGTAAGCTTCAAATTTTCATATGTATGAAATACAATCTAGGATGTTGTGGTAAAAATATTTTATCAGCATACTATATTATTAACTGACAGTGAAGCCATAACAGAATTACAGTCTTCTGGGTAATCTTTGCTAACATATCCAGGCTTACCTATATCTTCATGTCCTCTGCACATGGCCACTGAAAATAATTCTGAAAAATACCTTATGGAATTAAGGAAGTCGGTTGTAAGTACGGATTGTTATTTACTTTCCTCTGTAAAATTCTACGTTCATTTATCTCAAGACAAAGTATATAAGATTTAAGGGAGCGATAATATTTAAAAGATTTTTACGGAACATAATTTCAAAACTATTGTCAAAAGCAAAAGACACTGAATACTACCTGAAAAGTGGGAATGTCCATATCGCAGTGGCATGAAGCTCCTTTTTAAAACATTAATGGAAAACATAAAACTGTAAATTCATCATTCATCTCTAGTTTAAACCAACATTGTGTGGAGTCAGTAAGAAGAAATTAACAAAGTATTTTGGGGAGAGTTTTTAAAATACCACAAGTAATGTCAGCTTTTGGAAACTACTGAGATTGTGGAATATCATAGCTAACCCTAAGGAAAACAGTCTAGAAGACATGAGGCAAAAGCATTAAACAGTCCACACCTAAAAACTGTGGAAGCATTCAGTAAGCATTATGAACCTCGTGGTTCATCTGTATTATGCTCCTATGATACCTTGTTATGATATATACATCTACATATCATGCAGAATGGGACCAGCTGTAGCTCTTAAGAGCTGAGGGTCCCTTTGAGAGACAGAGAGAAGCACAGGCCTTAAGTAAAGTGCCTAGAGGTATTATGCCTTTGAAAGCAATTTCTTTAACATTCAGCAGAATTATTACTATGGAGTTTCAGGTCAATATATTACCATAAGATGCCAGATCAGGGAAAATCTCTTATACACAAGTCTGTCTACCACCTTCCTGCACTTTTGCTACTGCAGAACGACTAACGTAAAGCAAAGACAAAAAAAATTGAGATAAAAGAAAAACAAATCTATGGGTAATATTCAAGAATGAACCATTATGTATTGCACATAAAATACTGTCTTCACTCACATTTGCAATAAGTTTTGACTTTCAGGCTTCAGTGCAATTAATTTGGGCCTTACATTAACAACTACTGTCATTCGTAATGTTAACACAACTAAGAAAAGCCTGTTTGTCATTCTCCATGCCCTTGGCAAACATTAAAACAAATACACAAATTCATTTTCATGACAGTCACAGCAAAACTAACGGGAAAGTTGCTATTCCTCTTGCCAACTCCTCCCAAAGCCAAGTAAATAAACAACTCATATTTTAGCTGGTTTTTTTTTTTTTTTACCTCAATTTCTCACATCCTTTAAAATGTTTATTGACTTTAATCATCCCACTGTTATTTACTATTGTATAATGTATGCCCCACTCCACATAAAATACAATACATTAATACAAATTTCTAACATTTTTAAAATGGGCAAAGGTTCATTGACTTGAAAATTTTTAAACAAATGTATGTGATGATGTTGATGATGACAGTGATGAAGATATCAGGTCCTATAATTCAAATACTTCCCACATTTTTCTGGTGGACTTTCTAAAAGTTTATTGCATTGAAGCTATCAGGCTGTACCTGCAGTTCTGAGCGCTGCCATAGTAGGATTGTTAGGGAAACCTGTGGGGTTTGGGAAAGTTTTTTCTTTCTTTCTTGTCAAGATTACTAGATGTGCAAGGTTTTCTTTGCACTGAAAGAGTTAAAGAAGGGATGTTTCTTTACAAACACTGTGGTATTACCTGAATTAAATGTACAGATAAAGTGGTATGCTTAAAAGTATATTGATATGACTAAAAATAGAAAAATCCATCTCATGATTGTGGTGCTCTCCTGGTTTTGGCAAGAATGGAGTTAATTTTCTTCTTAGCAGCTGGTATAGTGCTGTGGTTTGGATTTAGGATGAGACTAATGTTGATAACACACTGATGTTTTTTAGTTGTTGCCAAGCAGTCAAAGCCTTCTTAGCTTCTCATACTGGCCTGCCAACAAGAAGACCAGTGGTGCCCAAGAAGCTGGGAGAAGACACAGCCAGGACAGCTGACCCAAACTGGTCATACCATATGATGTCATGCTCCATATATAACTTGGAGGTTAGCTAAGAGGTGGGGCAGCTCAGTAACTAGCTGAGCATTGGCTTCAGGTAGTGAGAAATTGTGCTGTTCCTAACTTGTTTTGTTGTTGTTATTGTTGTTGTTGGTAGTAGTAGTAGTAGCAGTAGTAGTAGTAGTACTGCTATTACTACTATTATTACTATTATCTTCCTTTTCTGTCCTATTAAACTGTCTTTATCTCAAGTCATGAGTTTCACTTTTTTTTCCTTTTTCAGTTCTCTATGCCATCCTGCTAGGGGTGTGGGAAGTGAGTGAACAACACTTTTAGCTGCTGGCTGGGTTGAACCACAACAGTTGGGAAGTCCTCCCAACATCAAAAAAAATAGTTTAGACCCAAAATCCAGACCAGTACAGAAAAACACTTGGAATATTTGGACAGTATTAAATATCTAACTGTAAATGAGCCACTGTTAATCTTTGATGACACTAGCTGTAACAGTAATGCTGTCCTTTTGACTTACACAACACTGTGATATCACCATTATAATGACAACTGGGAAAAAAAGAAAGGAAATCAAGCATTTCTGCAGCAGAGTTCATATTGAGTTCACTAGGAGAGGCCACATCCTCTGAAGATATGGGGCTAAAACCAACAGTCTTTTGGGAATCCCAGACACTTTGACTAGATATGAAAAAGTTTAGAACACTTTAATATTGCATTCATTGATGACTGGTCCTTAGCCACTTTATTTCTGATGCCTGTAATGAGATTATAGAAAGATTATATTTTTACCTACATTTCATCTAACCTAAGTAGGTCTCAGATGCTGTGTTTTGAAATTAATTTTCATTGTTTTCAAGAGAAGTAGGCAAGATTGGTTTTATTTATGGTTTTTATTTTGGTATATGAGGTACTGTGGAACAACTGTAAAATTTTTCCTCTGGGTTTTACATAAGTAGAGTGAACATATAATGTATCTGTTCATATGAAAGAAGGAAACTGTTGCATACTATTTCCTGTATAGATGTCAGTGTTATGATGGTCTAAGGATTGGAAAGTATTGCAATGACATGTAAGTCAGAATAAATCTCCACAGAAAACATATTAAAATGTTGCAAACACAAACTTTTGAAATTTGAAGTCTATGTCTGTATTTACTTTTATGGTAAAGTGAAGCCATTTATCTAAGCCTTTCAATTAACCTTCTTTTTATTGGTTATCTTTAAAACTAGTAACTTTTAAACTCATCTTTAATAAGGATTTAGAGTCGACTAGATTTAGTTTATAATCTATCAGTTTCAGACTTCATCAGGGTTTAAGCAGTTCTACCTTCCTTTCCTTATGTGTTATATAAAGATGAAGCAGCAAATAAAAATTTGTGATGACAGATTTCTTCTTTTTTCTTTAATTTTATGTATGAGTCTATGTAACTTTACATATAGATGTCAAACGCCATCTATGATTTGACTTGCACATCATTTAGATACTAAAGCAACACATTGTTTATTAAGGGTTGCACGAGGTCTTCTAAATCATAGAATCATAGAACCATAGAATGGTCTGGGTTGGAAAGGACCTCAAAGATCATACATTTCCAACCCCCCTGCCATGGGCAGGGATGCCCTCCACTAGACCAGGTTGCCCAAAGCCCCATCCAACCTGGCCTTGAACACTTCCAGGGATGGAGCCTCCACAACCTCTCTGGGCAACCTGTTCCAGTGCCTCACGACTCTAACAGTGAAGAATTTCTTTCTGACATCTAATCTAAATCTACCCTCCTTCACTTTAAACCCATTACCCCTTGTCCTGTCGATGTTCCACAGTAAACCATTCACTACGTCTAGGGTGAAATGCTGTCAAATCTTGCCAAAGTAGCCAAAAATCTGAAGTGTTTTGGTTTAGTACTATGGTGGTTTGACTTTGCCAGGTACTCACCAAGCCCCTCTATCACTCCCCTCTGCAGCAGGATGAGAGGTGAAGAAAATAAGATGCAAAATAACTTGTGGGTCAAGATAAAATCAGTTAATAAAGAAAAAGCTAAAGGCAAATCATGGAAGCAAAGGAAAACAAAAGATTTATTCTTGACTTCCCATCAGCAGGTGATGTCCAGCCACTTCCCAGTAAGCAGGGCTTCAGTACATGTAGCAGTTTCTCCAGAAAACAAATGTTGTAAATAACAAATGCCACCCTTCCTCCCCCTATCTCTCAGTTTCTTATTGCTGAGCAGACACCACATGGTATGGAATATCCCTTTGGTCAGTTTGGGTCAGCTGTCCTGGCTGTGTCCCCTCCCAAGATCTTGCCCACCCCCAGCCCACTGGTGAGGGGAGCAATGTTGCAGAGACAGCCTTGGTGCTGTGCCAGCACTGCTCAGCAGTAGCCAAAACACCGGTGTGTTATCAACACCTTGCTGGCTACCGATGCACAGCACGGCACTGTGAGGGCTGCTGTGGGGAAAACTAACTCCATCTCAGCCAGGCCCAATACAAATACCTTTCAGATACAAAACAAAACAAAACAAACAAACAAACAAACAAAAAAGAAAAATCAAATCTCCTTCTTTTAATAATCATAATGCAACAGGAGAAGAATCTTATACCCTTCAGGCAAAAAACTATTGCGTCTTGATTAATAGCAAAAAAGACTTTTCTTTCCTGCTCTAAACTCTCCTTTCCCCTCTCTGCCACCACCAGATTAAAATGGCTATAGTTGAATGTTTATTTGTTGCACAGATTATGAGTTTTCCACTTTCTTCTTAGGTAATTTATTTTTCATGGATGCATACATAGAATCTATAGGGAAAAGGTTCACAATAATTTTTTTTGTTTAACATGCTGTATATCACAAACTGTTTTACTAACCTGTTTATTTCCAGAATTTGTATTTGACTAAAATCTTCCAAATTGTTGTGTAGTTTCTGTATGATGACACAGAAAAAATATTAGCTCATTCTTTTGATAATTTAGTACAATGATTTTGTTAAAAAGCACAGTACCTCCTTTGGATGTCTGGCTTCAGTCTCTGTGTTTCTTTCATGACTGTCCTAGACTGATGATGCTGCATAGTAACATGGTGACACAAAGAAGCCCAAATAGGTGAAGGAGCATTTTGATAGCTTCTCCTTTTTCTCTCTATGAAGCTATATAAACACTGTAATCAAACCACCTCTCCATTTTCTTTTTGATAAACTGAACAGATTTAAACTCTTTTTGAAGTAAATATTTTTGTCTGCTCTCCAGGAATAATTTTTACAGCCTCTCAAATGTTTTTTTTCAAGAAGAACCTCAGTAAAACTTTACTTGTTATCTTTAAGATTACACACAGCAAAAAAGACTGAAGAAGACACATTGCTGTTTTTCTGCCACTGAGAGCTCATTTGAGCTGCCTTTGTGTTAAAATTCCTTAGTTCTTTTCAAAGTAACAACCTCCCCTGTTCAGTGGGGATGCATTCCTATTTCCTTCAGGACCAGACTGCTCCAGTGTGGGTCCCCCACGGCATCACAAGTCCTTCCAGTAAACTTGCTTCAGCGTAGGCCCCTCTCTCCATGGGGCCACAGATCCTGCCAGGAGCCTGCTCCAGCGTGGGCTTCCCACGGGGCCACAGCCCCCTTTGGGGAGCCACCTGCTCTGGCGTGGAGTCCTGCATGGGCTACAGGTGGATATCTGCTCCATCACTGACCTCCATGGGCTGCAAAGGGACAGCCTGCCTCACCATGGTCTTCTCCATGGGCTGCAGGGGGATCTCTGCTCTGGCGCCTGAAGCACCTCCTCCCCCTCCTTCTGCACTGACCTTGGTGTCTGCAGAGTTGTTGCTCTC
>VXBL01001071.1:14646-92199 GCA_013400195.1 Aramus guarauna
GTTGATCAGAGGGCTGGAGCACGTCTCCTATGAGGACAGGCTGAGAGAGTTGGGATTGTTCAGCCTGGAGAAAAGGCAGCTCTGGGGAGAACCAATTGCGACTTTCCAGTATCTAAAGGGGGCCTACAGGAAAGATGGTGAGGGACTGTTTATCAGGGAGTGTAGTGACAGGACAAGTGGTAATGTGTTTAAGCTAAAGAAAAGTAAATTTAGATTAGATACTAGAAATAAATTCTTCACTGTGAGAGTGGTGAGGCACTGGAACAGGTTGCCCAGAGAAGTTGTGGATGCCCCCTCCATGGAAGTGTTCAAGGCCAGGTTGGATGGGGCTTTGGGCAACCTGGTCTAGTGGAGGGTGTCCCTGCCCATGGCAGGGGTGTTGGAACTAGATGATCTTTGAGGTTCCTTCCAATCCAAACCATTCTATGATTCTATGAAACATGGAGGGAGCTTCTAACAGCTTCTTGCAGAAGCCACCTCTGTAGCACTCCTAGCTACCAAAACCTTGAAAACCCAATACAGTGCCATTCACACATTTTAGAATTAATTATGTATTTATTTCAAGTTAAAAGAAAAAAATACCAGAAAACAAAAAAAAACACACATAAGCTTCAAAACCTTCTGACACTGCCCTTTAATGATGATTTCCCACTGATAACCACTTTTAGCTTAATTCTTATTCTGTTGAGTTTGAACTTTGCACAGTGCCTAGTGGTCTCTTCTTGCTCTGAAATCTGTGGCTTTCTGAAAATTATGGTTGACTCTCTTTTTTTTTTTTTAAAGTCTTTAAGGAACAAAAAGCACTTTACTCAACACATTCCTAATACATACCATTTTGAATAAAGAAAAATTGTAGTCAAATCACATACCCCACTACCTTTGGTCAGATATATGCTGGGGTCTGAAAGAATTCTTCATCCCTCTGTACGGAAGTGGTCAGATCTGTTCCTGGTGAGTTTCACTTTCTTCCTCATTTATGTAAAATAGAGACCTATGTCAATTGTTCTGGGGGGCTAAAAGGGATGCTTAATCTTAACCAAGGTCATTGAGCTCAATTTAAGAATACTGGAACAGATATAAGACCCTGGGGAGAGGATGAATTAAATGATCGGATCATCCTTTCTGACCTCAAACTCTATGACATTTTTCATGCACCTGGTTTTGACTAGCATTTGGGAAAAAGAAGGCAATTCATCTTTCTGGTTAAAAAAGGAAGCATGACAACTCCCCTTTTTTTATTTGTAGTCATCTAAATTTTCAATTTGTTTCCTCATCTTGCTATATTCTCATGTCTGCACTGTTCCTGCTTGGTTTTTGGCAGCCAATTTGGGGCTGCATTTCTTGAGAGTATATAAAACTAACATTGTTATGTGGCTCTTCTGACAGGCAAAGCACTCATGCAAAGCAAGATGAATGGGATGTCAGTTTTCCCTATCATGGGATCTCCATTTAGTGACCCAGATGAGAACTGAGAGAACTTGTCACAGAGGCAAGACAGACCAGATATGGCTTTAAATGGGACTCCAAATCTCATATAGTTTTGAAGCTACTGCTAGAACACTGAATTTGTCATGAAAAGACTTGTCAGTTCAGAGTTCATTAAGGTAAAAGATGAGAGTGTTTTATCTGGACACTCTTGAGCCCTCCTACGGTTGGAGCATGGACTAGTTACAGCCCTTGAAAGGAAAAAAAAAAAAAAGTGCTTTTGCAGTATTTTCTTCTAGCTTTTCTTTGGATTGAATCTCTGTGGAATAGCTCCTCCCGGCATATAAGTATTTCTTTTCCTTGTTTGTCTTTTTTGGCTTCTTTGTTAAACTTGAAGGTGTGTTTGCGATGTCAATTCAAAGTCCCTTGAGACTTGGCTGAGACTTGAGGTGAGGTGTTAAACTTCACAAGGCTGAATTGGAACGCTTAAGGTGAGAGACAGGGTTTTAATCACTTGCACTGTGGCTGCCACACTAGAAACTTTGTGACCTCAGTTGAGTTTTCTTTTACTCAGAGTCCAAAATCAATAGAAGTATTCATGACTGGAGAAATGACTTGTGTTTAACTTTGGCCCCAAAGTTGGGAAGCATCAAAAAGCTTATTTCTCAGATGTGCAGTTTACAAACTGTGACTCTGAAGCTCTGAATTTTACTATTTTGAATTCCATGTTTTGTAAATAATTCAGAACTGCAGCACCATCCTTGACAGAACACTTAATCCTCTTGCTTCACAGTCATATTTTGTTCACATCACAAAGATTTGACCTTGTACTAAGTTTACTGATGCACCTTGACACTTTTGACAGAGAGTAAGAAATTTCATCATCATTATTATTGTCATTGTTGTTATTATTATTGTTGTTATTATTATTATTATTATTATATAAAATACCCCGGGATTTCAGTGGATCACCTATAGCCTTCCAAAAAATTTATTTTAGCACACTTATTGTAATGTTACACCTTGTTATATAAATTTATATAAAATGTAAAAATAAATGAAAAATATATAAAACATAAAATTGTATAGATATTGGAAAACAAAGTATTACAAATTTACAAGACAACATTTTATTTTTTTAAATAAATAGAGTCCTGGTTAGTACAGTCCTTCACAGTATCATGTAAACCATATTGATATCAAGGCTATGTTGGGAATTAGCTGGCTATGCTAAATATATTGATTGGTCATATATGCACTGTAATTTTTTTTTTTCTTGTAGAATATGTATACCTCAGCGCAGCCCAGTAACATATTCAATATGGTGTACAAATAAACCTCTTGGATTGTGCTGCACACAATTCCGTTGCAATGACCCCAGGTGTATGTGACAGTGACGTTTGGAGTCTTTCATTCAGCATCTGTGTACGTGAGTATCAATAGTTTTGAAGAAGAAGGAAAAGAACTGGACTAAAAATAACACCACACAGTTCCTGACAAGGATTCTAGTCCTGCAATTGTATCTCATGATTTAAAAGAGCTTATGAACAGTAGTACAACTGTCAGATCCTCCGGGTCTGTTCATCTCTCTCTGTTAACAAGTAAAGTATGTTGTAGATATATATCAGTAAAGAAAAAAAGAAAGAAAATCACCTTCTTCAGCATTTTCATGGTCTAATAATGTGAATTAAAAAGATATACACCACTCATTATAAAGCAAATATGTGGAACTCACTGCTTTAGAAGCCAGACTCAGTGGAAAAAAAGGAAGAAGTTGATGCAGACACAGTACTGTGCAGATCTGGTGTCAGAAAATTATTTCTCACAGAAAATTAATCCATCCCTAGTAATAACTCTTCAAGTAGCTATCACTAAGGAACAATGAATGCAACAGCTAATGATTTGAGTTTGATCCAGTATAACAAGATTAAAGGGCAAGTGAAAAGTACTCCACTTATGTACGAACCATCAGCTGCACAAATATAAGACGGGAAACAACTGGCCAAATGGGGATGATCTGGGAATTACAACGGATTGCTAACTGAGTATGAGTCAACTGTGTCATGTTGTTACAAAGAAAGCAAATATCAGGCTGCTATGTACAAGCAGAACATCCTCTGCAAAACACATCCAGTAATCCTTCTGCTTACTCAGCACTGCTGAAGCCTCAGCTGAAATGCTGTGGCCAGCAATGTACCCAGCAAGTTCGAAGTAGCACAACTGGAGAGGCAATTGTAGGAACTGAACTGTAGCTCAGATACACAGAAAACAATTTGTAACAGTAAGGACAGTGAAGCATTAGGACAGATCTCCTAAGGATCTTGTAAACACCCTGTCTTTGGAAACGTTTAAGATCAGACTGAGGAAGTATCAATCAGGAATGACATACTGATAGCTGATCCTGCTTTGGACGGAGGAATGGGCTGAGTGGCCTCTCAAAGGTCTCTTCTAGCAACATTTTCTAAGACTAATCACTCCCTTAATGTCCCCTTTTCCTAGACAGGTAAAGAAAATGGGTATAAAAAATCTCATTAGATTTGTAGTTAGACACAAAAATTGATTCTTTCTTCAAAAGAGCTTTAATAAGACTCTTGAATGTAAAACCTTTATTTCATTCTGAATGAAAGAAAGCTTTGTTCTTCCTTTGATCTGAAAAGTATGCTTTCCAAAACAAGGTTCATCATAAGGCAAAATGAATGTTTCTCAAGTTGTTTTAGTTTATTTTAGGTTTTGTTTGTACATTTGTTTTTATTTAATGTAAATTATTTTATCTCTGAGGACCAGAAATTCTCTGCCATGCCTTTTAGTGATCACTGAAAAAAGTTCACTTTCACGAAGTTTGCAGATGTTTCATTTGACTAGTCGCAAAAACTACGTAAGTACAACTTGTAGGAAGATTTAGTGTGACTGACAGAAGTGTTTATCTACTTTGTGCAATTTAGCAATCAATGGAAGCGGGACAAAGATCAAGGTGGGCTTTCTGACCAGCTTTCCCTTATAATTTGTCAGCCAGGCTTTGTTTCTGTAGTAGCTGGAACTGTAAGGTAAAGGTTTTTATTTTTGTTTTCAGAAAGTCCAATGGGAATTGATTCTTTAAAATATGATATATATATTTTGTTTTGTGCAGACATCATCACTAACTCCTTAATTTTTTTTTTTTTCTGTTGTGAAGTTCCTGCAAGTGATTTTATTTTCCAAATCATGTCCTTCATTGAATTTTTGTTGAAGTTATGTCTATGGAGAGGAGAATTTTTTTATTCATTTATTCTTTTTTTTTGAAGTACTGGAAAAAAATACTGTAAAAGTTAATTTTAAATGATCAGTTCTAACATGAAAGTCAATGGAAGAAGAACCTCAAGATACCATTCCCCTACAGCCCCTTTGCAGGCCTACTGAATAGCTTAGAAAGGGGTAAACATTAGTCAGAGAGAATCAAGACTTTAAATCAAAACTGGATGTCTTTCTAAAAGATATATTATCCCTCAAGCAGAAGATATGAACTTGATGCATGAATTATTGGTTCAGATTTTATGGCCTGTTACACAGGTGGTTGGAATAGATAATCATAATGGTTCTTTCCCTCCATACACTATATGAATCTGAATTCAACATGAGCACATGGAAAGGCAAAGGATAACTCAGTGAAAGCAAATAATCTAAAAACTAATAACTACAATAAAGAAAAAACAAAACTACCAAGAAATACCCCTTAATTTTTTACTCTCTTTAAGAGGGAGAAAAAACCTAAAAGTTGTTTCTTTCCATTTTCCCCAGTCTCAACTTAACTCCTAATCAAGCAAAACAATACTAATAAAAATGTAAAGATCTATGACTTTGAGAGATGGCCTGACACTTCCTACTTTCTTGCCCACCACTGTGGCAATTAGCACGTTGGTCAGCCTAGTAGGATTTCTGAGATAAAATAAATGCAAACTGGAAAAAGGAAATAATGTTTTCTGGCTGAATGATATGGACTCAGTTATAAGAAAACAAGTAATGAATTTGCTGTTGGTATGTGAATCAAGAAAGAATTTAGTAGTGTTTCCACCACTGCATTTGTTCTACTGTGCTAATGGTCATGGTAAAAATTTGCTGTAGTCATTAAAGTAGCAGATATAAGTAGAGAGCACACAGGGAGCAGAAACACAGAGTAAAAAGTGGCCATTAAAGTCACAATTAGAAATATAACCTTACCTTTTAACAACAGAGGTGTTAACAACACAGCAGACTGCCCTCTCAACTCACCACATTGCTGCTTAAAGAGTTCATTTAAAATAGTACTCAGTTGGCGTGCTTGGAAATGTCATCCTTTAGCAACATGAAAACACAGCATATAGAACTGGAAAAGCATTTAATGGCTATCTCTGTATTACTGGATCTGGGAGTGCTTTTAACTTAATGGTTGCAGGTATACTGCAGCTCTTTCCATCCCTTTCAGAAATGTCCCTTCTGTCCCAGTTTTCACGTAAAGAAAACTTGCAGGCCAGACAAGGGGTATAGCTTGCTTTAAAAAGACCTCAGAGTCCTTACGGAAGCACCTCCCAGCAGCCCATGGATCATTAAGTTCTAATCCTTGCTATTGTAAGCAACTGCATTACACTATTTCATCCCAAACTTAGGAAGCTACAACTTAAAAATATGTTCTCACTCACCCTTGTTCTCATGACTCACAGTTGCAACAGTGAAACATTCAGATATGAAGAACCTTCCAGTAATTTATGACCAAAAGTTATTAATTGGCAGTGTATATCTTTTTATTCTGGTGAAATTGATTCCTTAGCTAAAACAGGTCTTCTTCCCGCTTCCATTTTGCTGACTGAAGTCTTCTCCAACACAAAAGGTTTTCCAAACCCTTTATCATATTAGTAATCAGTCTGAACTTTTATTTCCTGAACATGACCAGATCTGTGTGTAGTATTTCAGACAGAAACCACTAGTTCCTTGTTAAATACTTTAAAGCATTACCTTTTCTGCTACAAACCTCCTTCTTGATAGTTTCAAGGATTGTACTTATTTTGGGGAGAGATAAAACAATTGATGTTGAATAGTATTTTCATTTTCAACTTGCTCGAATACCCTCTACACCTATTATGCATATTATACACATATTAAAAACACATAAGTAGTGATCAGTACGTGATTGGCTACTTTTAGTAATTAATAGGAAACAAGTAAAGAAAAATAAAGAGATCAAGTTGATTAAAATATTTAAAATTACCATGGCTGAATTAAAAAATTAATGCTATGATGACATAAAAAAATTGACAAAAAAGTTTCTGTTTCTTTGAGATTTCTGAGGGAAGATATTCTATATGGTTGAAAATCAAAATAAGAGATTTTAATTTCAATTGTTGCATCTCATATATTACATATATCCATTACACTTTAACAGTATATTGCAGTGGTCTAATGTCATCTGAACAAAATATTAAAACACACTCTGTGTTTTGAAGTCTGGGATTCCATACTCAAAGAATTAAGGTATGGCTTAAATCAAGTGCTACAATTTTTGTAAGGCTGAAGCTTATTAGTGACTAAGCTGCTCCTACCCAATTCATGAAGTCTTAACTATTGTGACTCCACCATACAAGAGAATTCACACAGACAAATCCTGTGATACAGTGTAAACCTAAGTCCTCCTGAATTAGCAACAGACCTCAAAGGCAGAATTTTGGAAGTATGGAAAGGAGTCCATGTGCCAACACAGCACAGTGATGGTCATAGAAACGCCCTTGCCTCATTGCAAGCCAAGAGGCAGTGCTGTTAAATAGAGGGCAGCCATATGAATGTGACTCAGTAGCTGTGCCACACAGAAGATCTGAACTGAACAGAGAATTTAATCCTTTATATTCCTATGTAATGTTACTTTCTTTGGACTTCAAGCAGGGCACAAGATATTGGGTCCAAGAGCTTTGAAAGTTATACTTTGGTATATCCCATTCAAGAAGGCCATCAGATCTCAAATTGGCTTACAGCTTGGATGTGTGTTGAAGAAAATGAGGAGTGGAAAGACAAAGGAAGATGATTCCTGATAAAGCTACCTTTTCACAAAATCTCCCTCCAAAGATCAGAGACCTTCATGGATTTTCTGTTATTTTCAGCAAAGTTCAGAATGGATGTCAAACAAATCAAAACCATAAGGAGAAAAAGCTTCATAATTCTGTTTCTGTGTTGTGTTTTTCGCAAAGCCATATCCATCACATATGACATTTTGTGTCATTGCATGGTTGCGTGAAGGCAGGCCAAATCAAAAATAGAAGCTTCATGAAGCAATGATCAATCACCCAAGACATTTGGGTTTGGTATTCAGATAAATCTGGACACACAGTATGGCTAAAGTAGCATGAGAAATGATTTTCTTGCATTATTTCTGTGCTCTGTGCTTTTCATGCATGATAAGATTTGGATTTTTTCCAGACCATTTACCCAGACCTACTTCTTTCTAACTGTGTACTTTTAATACCCCTGAAATAAGTTTTTCTTGTGATCTCATGGAGAAACTGAAACTGCAGTGGAAAAGTGGACAACACTGTCAGCAGACAATTCAGTAATTGCAGATGGAAAAACCACTGTGGGAAAACTCATACAATTAAGCCATTGATTAAAAATAAATTGTACTCTCAAAGTAAGTTTACATGAATGTTATGTAGGGACAGCAAATAGGAACATTCCTAGAACATTTAACTTTATGTCTTCTTGACTGACAAAATGGAGTGCTTTACTATTTAGTATGTTTTCAACAGCAGGATTTATTTTCCCTGGTTTGCACGGGTTTTAAGGCCTTCTCTTTTTTCCTCAGTATGCCAAAACTAACAAGAATGTTTTGCATAATGATAATATAATCTTATTTTTAGCATTAAAATCACTGAATTTGGACTNTTTAGTATGTTTTCAACAGCAGGATTTATTTTCCCTGGTTTGCACATTTTTTAAGGCCCAGAAACCCAGAAAGCACAGATTAGAAGGCAATATACACTATACGAGGTATTATACATTGCTGTTTCTTCACTGGTGCTTTTGAGAAGTTGCTTTTCCCTTCGAGAGGGCTGCTGTGAGGTCCTCCTGCAGCCGCATCTTCTCCAGACTGCACAAGCCCCAGTCCCTTGCCCTCTCCTTGCAGAGCACATCCTCCAGCCTGTATTGCTGTGGCAACCTTCCACCAAACTCGCTACACTTTATTAACATCTTTCTCTTCATATGCACAGAAAAAAAATATTGTTTTCTACACAAGCCACGTGAAATGAAAACATTTCATTTTTGTGTAACAATTCTTTTCTGCAAGGTTGGCAGTCAGGTTTAGTTTATGAATAAGTGTTAGCACATACAGACAGATAAATGCTTCAGAAAATGATTGCTTACAGAAGAAGTAGGCATTCCCAGCAGGTTTAACAAAAGTTCCACAAAGGAACCTCAGTGCACTCCAGGAAATTAATTATATTGTCCCTGCAATGTCTCTCCTGAGGTATCAACCATGGAAATGGAGGTCCACCAGATCATTGTCCCCTCTGTCTGATAAAGCAGAGCTGCTACAACTAAAAACTGATGTCAAAATAATTTCACCTATGGGTAAATCTCCCTACCTTGCCAGCTAAAAAGTGAACTGATTTTCCATCATCCTGTGCATTTATGTTTTCACTGGAATTTGAGGATGATCAAATGCAAGGCATAATGCACAGATTAACAATCTAATTTAAAAATTTAGGATTTTAACTTAAAGGCAACTGAGATGACTCCATTCATAGACAAGATATTTGGGCTAATAATGTAGTCAATAGACTGGGACAAACTGCTCATGATGGTACTTTAGTGTATTCCTGAAAAATAAACTTTTTTTTTTCTCCCTTATCTCTTTTATCAATTTTTCAAAATTTACTTTCTTTGTATAGGAATTCTTCTTACAGTTGGAATTCAAAATAATAAGTAGGAGAACAATCCCAGAAGTCTGCTATTGAAAAATAATTTTAAAAAATTCTATATATAAAAACTGGCCTAAGTATCTATTTTAAATATGTGAAATATTATGTATATGAAGTAAAATACTCTCCTGATTTAACATTCAGAATTACATACTATCATTACTCTTCGTAATTATGATGAAAAATATGATTATCCATTGTAGTTTATATTAAAAGTAATCTCACTCCCCAAATTAATGCTTAATGAATAATTAATTTAAAAACAAGAAACTGCACAACAAAAAATACAATAAAATATTATTTATACAACAGAATCCAGGAAATGGGAAATACCAATGAAATCTGCAATGGCTGGATATCTCAAAAGAAAAGAATAATAAGATAAAATAAAATGCATATCAAACATTAATGAATGAAAGCAATAATTTATGTGAGCTGTTGGGATTGTTTTTAGGTGCTGTAAAGTCTTCATTCGGCAACAAGGTGGACATTTGCACATAGCCTCTCCACTTGCTCTCTGCACCATCCCTCAATTTCTTTTCATCAGGCTTTTTGTATTCAACCCCTTCCTGCACATCTTGAGAGAAAAACTTTCAACTAGCCCCAGCAGCCACAGATTTTCTGAGTTTATTTTCTTCTCTACCTTACAAGGCTGTAATTGTTGTGTCCCAGAACACTTCACTCCTGTCCATCATAATGAAAGATGAGCTGCCACCAGATACTGCTCACCTAGTAATAAGCAGGAGCAAAGTATTTGGAGTTGTACAAGCGCCAGGGCAGTCGTCTTCAGATACAGACTGAGGAGTTTGCTAATGAAGATGACATATTGAAGAGACAGCTAGATAATGAGGATTATGAATGACTAAACCCATAGAGAAAGCAGCTAGAATCTGTGGTCAGGTGAGCCAGAAGTGTTGTGCATGAGAGGGGAAAAAAAAAAATAATTATTTTTCTTGTGTGGTTACTTAGGTACTTAACATCCATGTTGAGGAGCACAGTATTTTTAACCAATCAAACAGATCTTTAAATGAAAGGAAGAGACAATAGAATGGAAAACACAAATCATGTACAGAATCTGAATTACTGTGTTGAGCAATATGTGAGTGGCATCAGTTGTACTCTGGAGGTGACTCTCTCTCCCTGCCAACTATACAAGGAGCCTAGACAATTAGCTTAGGTACACACCTAACTTAAAATGGCTAATGTTATTGAGATTATCCCCCTCCAGTTAATTCCATTAAAAAGTTTGTCAATACAGACGTCACAATAGCCAGATCAAATTCTAAATAATGGACAAATACATTAAAGCTGCAAGTCAACTTCATCATGTATAGGCTGATAAAGGACAAATTCTTCTCTCAAGACCATCATTTTAACTTTACTTTAATTCTGCCTTTTAATTGCTCTTCAGCCAAGTATTGATTTCAGATAAGTACTGTGATTTCTGAGAAACACTGGGGTTTAGGTTTTATATAATGTCGGTACTGTGTCACCTGCATAACACTGGCACTTCAGCTCTTGTTAGTCATTACCTCTCTTAACAGCTTTACAGAGCAGTTGAATAGAGACAGAGTTTTAGGAGACTGTGAAGCTTTGGATGTGGAGATGAAAATAACAAAATCTTAGATTGCTCCTTAAACTCTGAATTTGATAACACAAGAAACAATAGAAAATAATTTCACCCATAGCATATGAGTGTTGTCTATGTAGGATGTACAACCTGGAGACTGTCTCACATTCTGGGTGCCGGTTGACAACTGCCAGCACAATATTTTTCTAGTGAGTTTGATATCTTATAATATGGAAAGAAAATTGAAATTTAAAATGAGTCACTAAAACTTCACTAAAAATAATTTTCTATCTTTAAAATGAGTGGTTTACAAACTTTTAGATTAAATTTAATGAAAATATTAGGAATGCATGAGAACAGGATGATGAGATTTTTTTTTTCCATATAGGATGTGGAAAAATCAAAATTATTCTTTAAAAAGTAAAAAGAAGGGGAAAAAAATAATGGTGATTAGTGACAGTAAAGAAGCAGTCTTTCCTATTTTGTGCAAAAGTGCTAGGAGTTAGCTAAAAAATTATCTTAGAAGAGACTGAGATTCCAGACATGTAAGTACAAAGGCAAATCTTCATTAGAATGCTAGCTAATATGGATTCTGTATTTATGTCTTCAGTTAGAGGAAAAAGTTTAACAAATGCACTCACACACTTGCCAGTGATGAGAAGAAACATTTCTTGGCTGTTGGGACTTAAACATCAATTTCTGCAAGATTTAAAAGTTTTATTTAGAAATCAACCAATCACACACATGTGTACAAGAAAGAAGTAGTGGGAAAAATCTTCTACTTTTATGTTCCTGAAGCAAATCTTCTACGTGTTCCAAATATTTCTCATGGCTGCAGGTAGTAGGGAAAAAAAAAAATAAAAATATATATATATATATATATATATATATATTTGGTTTTACTTTCATTTTTCATTGGTGCATACAGAAGAGGATAGGTTCATTGTAAAGACATTGAAGAGGACTTCACCCAACTAAATCAGTATGCCATAGCCATGTTGTTTTCAGATGTGATTTGGAAAGTCTTGATTACACATGTCTTACTGGCTCTACCTGTCTGCACTGTGATCCACCATAAATGGCAGATATGCTCTCTAGTGGCTTTCTCTTTTTTACTTTCCCAGGACTAAACCCCACTATCTTTCCCTGCATGTACAGATGGTGGTGGGATTTTAATTTGTTGAACTGATGAACAAAATAACAAAAAGATAAAAACAATCAAGATGAAGAAGATGTCTTCTACTTTTCAGGAGTAATAATAAAATTGGTGAAAAGAAAATGCAAAGTAGGAGTACAGCCCACATACATCATGGCAGCAGAATTTCAGTGCTTCCTCCTACCTGGTGGTTGGAAGTAAGAAACTGATTTTTTATAAATGAAAACAAAAGGGAGTAATATTTCAGGGACACCTGATAGTCTCTGACCACGTATAGATTACTAGACTAAGGAATTCTTCTAATTTCTTGGTTCTCAGGTACAGTTCAGCTACATCTCAGTTTCATATTGGAGAATTAAGCATCAGGTTTCACACTCTTACCATCATCTGCTTATTTCTGTAAGATAAAAATCTGGGCAAGTGCGTTGGTTGGTAGTCATTAAACACTTCCAAAGGTCTCTGGCATGTCCAGTAGGCAAACCCTCAGGCCTGGCTGGCAGGTTGAGCTTCTAGAAAAGAAACAACTCCAAATGGTGTTGGACGAATTAGAACTGTCTTGACTCCATACTCTTTCCACCACCTGCCTCCTGAATGCTTGATTATGCCTTAAGGAAACATTACCCTCTGGATCAGTTGTTAGTCTTAAGCAAAGCAGACTTTTTATATCTTCCCCTTGGCTATTTGGCACTCTTCCCCATTTTCTTTGCAGGGTCACAAGACAACTTCATCAGTCCTTACCTTTTTCTGCCTATGTAAGCTGCCCCATTATGATGGGTAGCTTCACACTGAGATCGGCTAATTGCATATATGCAGTCCTGAGATACTACCCTGTAAAAGTTGATTTACAGAAAACATTTCCCAGTGATACCTGGAAATCATGGAGAACATTGACCTAATAGCTAGCAATCTCTGCCAAGTATAGCTTCAAATCATCAGCTTTACTACCTTACCCCAAAGGCTGAGCCCAAACACTTTCAGGAAGCTGTCAATCATGCTGGTCCACATGAAATGGAGCTGATCTGAACCAATTCATTCTTATGTAATGGGAGAAGATACAGGGAAGCATGTGACATATGGGTATATCATCAGCTGTTTTTCACATAGGAATAAAATAAGGAAAATTAAATGAAATTTTAAAAAATAAGAAAGAGAAAAGACATTAGAAAGGAGGAGAAAAGGGACAAGTTATCCAAAATGAAAAAATAAATTTGAGATTTTAAAATTGCAGCAAAAAGTTTATTTTGGTCCTGCAGTTATGTATGGCTTTTTCTAAGAGTATTTGCCCAAAACAGTGCACTTTTCTCTAACATTTACGTTTTTAAGAAAGAGCAATTCTTGTCAGAAAATGTACGTCAAAATCTTTCAACCAGTTCCTAGAATATCATCAGCAAGTTTACTGACAACACCAAGCTGTGTGGTGTGGTCGACACGCTGGAGGGAAAGGATGCCATCCAGAGGGACTTTGACAGGCTTGAGAGGTGGGTCCATGTGAACCATATGAAGTTCAATAAGACCAAGTGCAAGGTCCTGTACATGGGTTGGGGAAATCCCAGCACAAATACAGACTGACAAGCTCAACATGACCCAGCAATGTGCATTTGCAGGCCAGAAAGCCAACCGCATCAAAAAAGGCATGACCAGCAGGTTGAAGGTGGTGATTCTCTTCCTCTGCTTTCATGAGACCCTACCTGGAGTACTGCATCCAGGTCTGGGACCCCCAGTACAGGAAGGACATGGAGCAGTTAGAGCGAGTCCAGAGGAGGCCCACAAAGATAATCAGAGGGCTAGAGCACATGTCCTATGAAACAGGCTGAGAGAGTTGGGGTTGTTCAGCCTGGAGAAGAGAAGGCTCCAGGGAGATCTTATAGCAGCCTTCCAATACCTGAAGGGGCCTTTCAAGAAAGCTGAAGAGGGACTGTTTATCAGGGAGTGTAGTGATAGGATGAGGGGCAACGGCCTTAAGCTGAAGGAGGGTACATTTAGATTAGATGTTAGAAAGAAATTCTTTACTTTGAGGGTAGTGAGGCATTGGAACAGGTTGCCCAGAGAAGTTGTGGATGCCCCCTCCCTGGAAGTGTTTAAGACCAGGTTGGATGGGGCTTTGGGCAACCTGGTCTAGTGGAGGCTGTCCATGCCCATGGCAGGGGGGTTGGAAATAGGTGATCTCTGAGGTCCCTTCCAACCCAAATGGATCTATGATTCTGTGATAAGCACATAAAACCTTAATATTATTACAGAAAATTTGAAAGAAAGAAAGTGGTAATTTACAGCTGAAAATATCCATTCATTTTAATGTAGATGGCATAATCATGGACACCCTTTCATTAAAGTATGACCTCCAGTAACTTGTTTTTTGGATGAATAAACTAGAAAATTTCTAAACTGAATTGTCTACAATCAGTATGGAGAAGCCAACAGCAACATCAAAACGTTTTCCATTATATTTAGGAGGACTCCAGCTGGGATATCTCTGTACAAGTGTTTTATTAAATGATACAGTCATATGAAAACCAGAAATAGACATTGGATGAATGCATTGGTTTCAGAATGAATATGGTACATGAAAAATTTAAATGACAAATGGAAAGTAAAACATGGAAGAAAATGAAGATAAGTATGTCATAAGACCAAGAGCAGTAGAAAGAACATGTAACTTTAGCAATGCAGTCTCTGAAATAAAAAACTATTTATAATTTCTTACACATTTAGTCTACTGAACAAAAAATTCTTAAGATCTGAGATGAACTGAAGAACTACTGGTAATAACCAGAGGACTTGAATAGTAACAAATTCAGTCCAAAGAAATAGACTATTACGTGAGTGATTTACAAGTGTGCTCTGAAAGAAAAGTATATAAAAGAAAAAGATTCAAGAAAAAAAAAAAAATCTGCCATTGATATGGAGATGGACTGCCTCACAGTGTAGATACCCATCATTTGAGAAAACAATGGCTTATGTGGGAAAGAGGTAGTACTTTTCTGAAGTGACAGACACAGATAATTACTCTAAAACACAGCTAATTACTCTAAGCCACAGGAATATTTTTAATAAATATAAATGGTAGAGATCTCAAAGCCCAGAAGTAGAAAATGTATATGCAGTGCAAGAGAAAGATGGTGAACAAGGCAGCAGAAATAATTTTTTTTTTTCCATTTCATGCAAATAAATAGGTACATTTTCTTCCTTCCTTCCTTCTCTCTCTTTTTTCTAAGAGTAAATACATTCTAAGATAAATCACGTAAACAGATAAATAGACTCAGGAGCACCAGTAGCTGTTAAAGCGAAGAGGAAGAGAATCACACTAAGGCACGCAATATCAGATTTTATCCATATGGTGTAAAAAGTCCACTAGATGAGAAACGCTTATCTGTGACTTGAAGAAAAGATAAAAACACATGAGCAACCAAAGAAAACCAACTCAACAAACCCACAAAAAAACCCAACCACTCCCAACAGTTGCTGAAGTGTTGGTTCAAGCAAATAATTGTCTTTTTTAAGGACATGTTGAGCAAAAAGACAGGACTGCACATAGATAAAACGGTATCTCCAGTATTACAAAAACATAGAATACTGTATCTTGGTAGATCACAGACAGAAGAAAAGCTACTGTAACACAGGCAAAAAAAACCTCATCAAAACAAAACAAACCCACAAAGACACTATCAAAAAGGAAGCACTGGGATCTATTTATACTACCAAGTATTAGTGGCAAATACAATATACTGATAGGCATCGATACCATACAGAAAGACTGATGTATAGCAACATATATTGGATTCCATATATTTTAAACAGAAATTATGTTTCCTTTTATAAATGTGATATTTAAAAGTGTTAATAAAATACAATTTGGAAAGATTTGAGATCCAGAAGTTATAGAGAAAAATCAGTGAGATTTTTTTAAGTTGATAATTAGAGAGGTAGTTGTGGCTTAAGTTTTTTAAGTGGTATTCTTGTTTATTAAAGGGTATGTGAAAACAAAAGTGATTCTACAAAAATATTTGAACTCCTAAATATTCAGTTAATCAGAAATGAACATGCATAACTATTATTTGCCTCCTAAAATTACTGGCCCATAAGCCTGTATTTTCCCGCTCCTGTCCTAAGAAGGCTCTTACAGCTAAGGATGCACAGAAACTAACCGCTGACAGGCAGCCATTTTTAGACATGGAAAGTTCAGGTGCTGCGTTTATTAAGCATTATTGTTGTCGAAATGAACCTTTGAGAAATTTGACTGAATGAGACAGTATTTCAGGAGAATAAAATGTATGAGACAGCATTTCAGAATTTTTGCTAAATGGGTCTGCAAATATGTCCTTCCTCATTTTCACTCAGCAGGATAAACAAAAACTGTAGATCACTACCAGCTGCACATTCAGTCAGGCTAGCAACAACTTTAAAAACATAGAAAGCACAAATGTATTTCATATGCAGGTTGGGTATTTGCTAAGGTAGAGCTGTAAAAAAAACCTACAGCTTTAATTTGGAGATACATACATTTTCAAATGTACCTCTGCAGTGCATTATTTAGTGCAGTTTTTGCAGAAACCCAAGCCTTGACTTTTTTATTTGAAATCTGAAGATAAAACAGCAAGGAAAAACAGAAAGATTATTTGACTAGACAATGATTTTACAATGTAAGAAATAAACTTTCTAGAGCAGTGAACATATCAGCCATAGTGACGACTACAATTAAAACTAAAAAACATTGTATTTGTGAAATCTATTTTTGAAGTATGGATGTGACCAATGGTGGGGTTTTTTGCAAGTTGTAAATTTTTTCCGCTACCTCTCCTTGGGATCTGGAGTCTCTGAGGGCTGTCTTCTTGCCCCTTGTCCTTTACTTTCTGAGTCCTGTATCTGCTTGCACCAGTTTCCACTAGTGTCTCCTAAACAGCCCCTTCAAAAAGACCTGTATTCTTTCAACGTCACATATCTCATCTTAGGCAGCTCACTAATTTCTCAAAACCTGGGTGACTAAACCAGACTCATAATCTTCCGTTTCTGAACTGTCTAAATTGTTCCTTTAAAGTTTTCATGCTACCACCCTCTGTCATCCAGAAACAGAAGTCTCCTTTGATACTCTCCCTCCCCTTCTCCTACAACCTCCATATCATAACCAAACCCTTTCATGACTTGCTCCATGTTTTAAAAAATATCCTGCATGTATCCACCCGCTCATATGTTTGCAGTTTTCTTCTGAAATCTGTCAGTCAAAATAACTCCTCCACATCAAGTTTAAGAAAACACATTTTACAATGTTCCTCTAACATTAATATGTGTAGCTTACATGTTTTATACATAAATACATTAGTATATATGTATGTATACATATATATGCGCACACGAGTATATCAGTAAGAGTATAAACAATATCGAAGAAAGAGTGGACAATTTGTTCCACACGTATATGTCACGTGTAAGTCACTTAAAAGAGCTATGAAACACAATATTTTTTGAAAATTTGAGCAGACGTCTGTCCCTTTTACGTTATTAATCCACCTAATCTAAAAACTTATGATTTTCTTCATTCCTCCACTATCATTTAAGTTTCTGTTCAGTTTATTTAGTAACACCTTCTAGGATAGAGACTAGGCCTTTTCCAGAAAGCTTCTAGAAAACTTGCAGCTGTTACAGGCTAAAAAGATACAGGTGATCTTCAAGCCTCTATTTATTGAAAATTCTCTCTAATAAAAAGAAAGAAAGTAGTATAACAGAAAAGAGTACCACATCTACTCTCAAGCTAGCTCTTAAGGCTAAATGGAATGAAGACCCTGGAAACTTCTGTGGAGCTGAGATGATTCACTATGAATTGTTTGTTCACTTCTAATCTCCAATTGTTGAACCTTTTCCACAACAACAGCAAAGATTTTTTTTTTTTTTTTCCTATAGGTGGTTTTCTAAATTGTCTGAGCTTTTATATCAAAGCACAGTTGTCTAAACTCCAACTTCGTGGGTTTTATTTTCATCAACATTCAGTAGCTTTCAATTTTCTTCAGAAAAATCACCCTCTGTAACACAAATGCAGAAGAGATTTCAGGTGAATCAGCTAAATTAGACAGCATTGTATATCTAAATACAATTCATATGGGAGCACAAGGTACAAGTTTAGTTGCATTCAGAGGTAAACAGAAATTAAATATCACCAAGCAGTATAATTATCCATTAAAAAAATCCTTTCAGATGGCTGAAATCCTCTCTTCCTCTTAAAAGACATGAAATTAATAATAACAGCTGGTTTGGATACAGCCCTGTTGATATTTGTATGATGTCCCATTACTGTGAATGGGGTCTGGCTTCCTGCCAGATCCTGACGTGGCTGCAAGCTGTTTCAAGTACCAGCTAGCATTGAACCCGTCAATCAAAATATGTTTCCTCTGTCACCGCTGTGGTATTTTATGAAATATCAGAACGAGACGCCTCACTTGCATCTGCTCTAGCGTGAGATGCGGTGTATCACCCTGGTGCAGAGCCACATCCTTTCGAGTGCAGTGCCCATGGGTATGCTGACATCAGGACCATTCTTAGGAGGCTAACTTTCCACTGGGTAATTTGGAATCTTATCAAAAGCCCATTGAAGTCAAAGGAAATATTCCCATTGATCTCAGAGGGCTTTGATCAGGCCTATGGTGAGCATGTACTTTAGCAGTCTTTTAGTGCTCTTGCAACATGCACAGCCAAATGAATACTCTTAATCTTTTGAGTAAAAATATCATGAAAGTCAGCACAGTCCAGCTGACTGGAGTAAAAAATTGGAAAGGGACTTAGCAAGTGGGATTTGGCACCTGAAAGCCTTTTTAGTTGCCAAAGTTCAACCTTTAGGCAGTCAGGAATACTCACAATTGCCTTTGCCTGGTTACTGTTGATGTCTTAAGTCTGTCAGTTCCAGTGTTTCTGCTGGTGATGTCCCTAGGGCACTTAAACTATCTCTGTGGCATGAAGCTGTGATACAAAGCCATCGTCTCATGACAGGGTGCTTTTTGCTAGTTTGCACCTGAAACCCATTGACATTAACGAAGTAGGTGTTTTCTACCAAGGAAAGACACACTATGTGTGTCCATACCATGGCTAATCCTTCCCCATGCTTTTCTGCACAAGATCAGTGAACTTCACATGTGCAAATCAGGAGTGAAAACTCTTCTCTATTGGAGAACTTTTGTCTGTGGGCCTTCCCACTGTCACTGTTTTAAACCCCGTCATTTGACTAGAGAGGGATTTTAACGTCCCCCACTCTTCTTTGAGGTTTTAATTTAGATCTAATCATTGGATTATTGTGAAGAACAGGCAGAGGCAGTCTTTTCCTGGCCTTGCTTTGCAGAGGACATACTGGTCATGTCCCAGACATCCCAAGGGGATTTTCCTCCCAGCAGAATGCTGTTTACTTGAGGAAATCCTCTCTCTTAGAAGTATTTCAGGGAACATCTATCTCAGATTGCTGATCTCTGTGAATCTTTTGAAAGAAGAAATTGTGTGTGGGAAGTTATGAATTTGGCAGTAAGGTGCGAGAAAAATGCTGCAGCAGATGTCAGCGTTGTGGGTTTACGTTGTGTTTATCTTTGGGTTTACCTCAGCTCCTGCACCTTTAAAGCTACGCTCTTCGGGAAAACTCTCTTACATTGAATTCAAGGGCTACAAAGGTTAGTTATGTGACCCACTGCAGACCCAGAAGACATGTTTGGTCTCCTAACCAGCATGTTTAACATTGCTTTTATAATAAAAATTGTTTCAGAATGGCACTGATACCAGACTTCTCTGGAAACAGAAGTGGGAATTCATGCCTCTAGCTTGAGTAGACTTTAATCTTTTTTTAATGAAGTGACCTAGTAAGGAAAATCTAAATGAATACCAGGAATTTGCTAGTAAGATACAACTGCACTCCCCTACTGAAACATTTTGCAAAGTAATGCCCACAGTTGCAGTAATTTAGTGATATTGCTGGGGTATCTAAAGTGGAAACAAACTAACTTTTTTTATACCTATGCTTCTGAAAGACAATATTTATTGTTTTTTTCAAGACTGCATGTCTATAACTAGCTACTGACCTCATACTGAGAAACTGCAAAATGTAGCCTGGCTTTCAGAACAAAAATCAGTGATGTCGCACACAACTCCAGAAATCAAGTCAGTAGCACATTTTGTTTGAACATTAATAATGTGCTTAGGAATGCAGATGCTAAGGTCACTGATACTGAGTTGTCGTAAAAATAGAGAAAACTGTGGGGCAAAGGAACTGATGGGTGTTTGTCTTGTTCCCACAATCAAAGCCTTAATTTCTACAATAGTTCATTGCTCACATAATGGTAATTAGTCACGGACACAAGCCATGTGATTTTTGAACTGAACTTTTTTTGCTAGTCCTGTATTCAAGCAGATGAAGGAGAAACATTTCAAAAACATCAAAGTGACTTAGGCGCCTGGAGGAGACTCTTCAAAAGCAGTTCATGCATATTGGGTTTTTAAGGTCCCCTAAAGTGATAGACAAGCCTCATACAGAACTTTTATAAGTGCTCAGACCCTGTGAAGATACCTGAGATTATCAGGGTAACTTGGGCTACTACAGAATATTTGAAAATGTGTCTAGAGCTCCTAATTCACTCTGGTAAATGTTAAAGTGCTACCTGTAGTCTTTTTCCTCTACACGTAAAGTTGTGTCTGTGTGTGGGGAACTTTGAAGAGCTTGCTGTTTGAGAAATAACTCTCACTTCAAAGATCTGTGATTGGTGAAAGTTTTGACAAGGGCTGTGCTTAGGTGGAAAAAAGCTTTGAAGAGGGCCTTATGTACAGAAAAAAAAAAACTTAAAAGAGGCCTCTGATTTGGAGAACAGGCTTTAAAATGATCTGTTATGGTGGAAGACAGCTTTAATTGGTTCTGCTTTCTCAGAGCACTGTTTATTTTTCCATGTTTTTATGACCAGGTATTTGGTCTCCAGCTTGGTTTGTGTTCTGGCTTGTTTCCTGCCTGTAGGATCTTTTTCCACAAATTGTGGGTGGTGACATTTTAGAGGCTTCTACACAAATTTAAACCACTAGACTATCTGGAAATCTGTGATAGAGTCAGGTGTTGGGCATAAGACAGTGGAGCACTACCTACAGGTCCTTTACTGTGGAAACAGGGGGATAGGCATCTGTGTCAATGTTGCCATGGTGAATAAGGTGGGAGTACTTTGTGGCTGGCAAAAAAAGAGCAGAGATGTTCCAGACTAGTAAAGCTATACTCGCTTCTTACCTGAAGGAATAAAGTGGGTTTATATGGGTAAAAATTGGTCCTTGTAACAGAAGAAGCAAATTTGTACAAAATCTGTGACTGACTGTGCACCACTAGAAAATCAGCAGTTGAAATTTCTGAGTGTTCCAGTGCCATAGGTTGTTCCTTGCACTTCATGTTTTTTAGGCTGGGTGAGCTTCGGGGTCCTTGTTGTTGCTTATTGGGGGGAGGGGCTGTAATGATGCTGTGACTGTAGAAGGTGATAAAATTGCCCAAGCAACTAGCTGCACTCAATCCAATGTAGGAATTTACTATCCACTTTACAATCAACATTCCATCCACGATTCTTGTATTGAATTTGTAGTAAGAAATTGCGTATGTTTAGTTCTGATGATCATAGAGAACTGAACTCCGGCTTCTCCTGCCACTGCTTCTGTAAAACGAGTCACTAACAGTCAGGCATGCTTCCATAAAAATCCCTTTGTTCCAGTACAGAAAACTTTATTCCATAAAGATGGACTTCTGATACTCTGCTACAGCTGATCAGACATAGCAGTATATTCATTAGTCATGGTGTCTAACCCACAGTCACAAAACAAAATAGAAATCATTTTATCCCCCAAGTGGTCAAACCCTATTCAATGTTAGACTGTGTTATTTATCCGTCTATCTGGGATTGTGCCATTCTTTACTGCTACAGCTCAGTGACTTTGTGAGAGGAGGATATGTGTCTTTAAAAATTCTGGTAATGGATCATGCACTGGAGTACAAGGGCATCCTAGGGGAGCGAGAATCTGTATGTAGGATTATTCTTTTCTTAAGAAAAAATGCTACATCTCATCTAGAAAATTGGCAGCTAATTTTGCTGCCGTCCACATCAGCAATCATTTTAGGCTATACCTATTCTTTTCTCAGATTAGTACATTCAACATCAATGAATACTAAGAAGACAATGACGTTCCGTAGTGAAATACAGGGCTGAGGTGACTGTGGGGTATTTTTCCAAGAAAGCAATCAATGAAAGACAGAGCTGCTCAGCAACACTGAAGATTCACTGATTCAAATGCCTGAACTATGTATTTAGGTGCCTAACCCTAAAATGTTGGTTTATATTGTGTATTTCACAACTGTACATTTAATAAGGCATCACTTTAATCTATTGTGGCTTCAGGTTCTGAAAAAAAAAATAATTCTTTTTCATAACCACTACTGTCCAAAAAATACAGAAATTCTCCCACATTTTAAAGCTGATGAAAAGTATGAATTATCTGCACAGTAGTTCTATATAGCATTGCACTGCATAAGTCCATTAAATTTCAAAAAAATATGTCCTTTTAAAGCTGAGCATGCAATGTAATAATCTCTTGAACTAACATAATTTAGTCCGGGTTTCGGGTTTGTATTTTGAGCCGATAAATATAGGTTTCTGAAAAGCAACAGATCTACAAATGCGTATCAGGGTTCTTGCATGTTTTTCTTTTTTGTCACCACAGATGGTGCAGTTCACCTCATTGGAACTTTGATTTAAATCTCTGAAAGTGATACAGTCAATATTGAATTCAGACACTCATTTGCATCACACAAAAATGAGACTATTTTTAATGATAGATATAAAGTTTCTTCTCAAATAAAAAGTGAAAATGAGAAGCTAACAATTGCAAGCAGAAATAGCATTGGTAGCAATTGAGTTTCTGTTCCTTTATGCCAGAAATGTCTCCTTACCTTCTGCCTTGTATCCATAGATTAAGATACCAAATGGTGAAATTTCTTGTTAAATTGTATCAAAATAGCACTGAAAACAGAACTTGAGATATTCTGGTCAGAAAAAAAAAAAATATAAAGCCTTCAAAACTAAACACTTTACAGATGTAGTCTTTGCTGAGGGAAACCTATAGTGCTAATACAAGATGACGTGAACTAATGTGTAAAAATGCTCTGTATTATGTAAACCTACTATATTTCTCTTTGGCTACCACCTTAGGACACAGTTACATTTGCCTTTTTCTTGATTTGAATGTGAGCTTAAGGAATCACCATTTCTTATCCTCCTCTTCCTATTTCTATTCCAGCACTGATCCCTTAGCTGTACTGCCACAATTTCTATGGACATGCTGTGAGGAAGCTTAAGGAGCTAATCCACATTAAAAGAAACATCATTAAATATATTTGCAATTGTGTTTTATGTTTATATTTTTAATCCAAACTTCTGAATATTTCTCAGGTCAGCCCCACAGTCATTTCTGCCAGCACAACTAAGGGAGTGGTACACCACATGTGATGAAGGGTAAGCTATGAAGAAAGACTGGTAAAGAAGAAAAATCTTAAGCCAGTTTTGCCTCTAGGCTGTCTGAAAATGAAAACCCTGGTGTTGATTTTCATCTCAGATTGGTACAGGACATTACACTATTTTTTCAGGTTGTTTTACTAAGATTTTACATACCCACAGAGCATAGAAAACCCTTTGAAAACTTATTGATGGTTTTCAGTGAGTTCCAGAGAAAAATACTAATATAGGGAATTAAGGTATTTTATTAAACTATTAAAATAGAATTATTTGAACTACAAGTCTATGCCAAGGTTAGAAACAGAAGCCTGAAACAAAAAGGGAATAATTCCACTTTTTTGAAAAGTGAAAACTGAATGAAGACAGAATTTCTTGCAAATAATATAAATAAATTTAACATTTCTGAACATTGTGGGAAATTTTAAAAAATTATTACTTATGCAGGTCTTTTTTCTTGTATTGATGTTATATCTGTTCACATATAGCCTTCAGCAACAAAACAGCTATATCTTGATAGGTTAGCACATACCTAAAAACATACCTGACACTGAATTTGGTCTATAGAAGTTCATATGTAGACAATAATCAGTGGTTTTATGTGACTTGGATTGCCCAGCATTCAGAGATTTGGCATCTGAACCCTTTCAAACCACTTCAGAATGCTGTTGAGCACACAAACATTTTTGAGCATCCTGCATTTCAGCCTTTAGGATAATAGCTGATTTTTCTCTCCAGCTCCTCCAAAAGTCTGTAGTCCACATCCAAAATGATAGAGGTTTGGGGATTGACACTGATAATATCTTTCCCTTGGCTCTCTGTGAGTTTACTATTCTGTAGCATACTATCTTTCCCCATAAGCCAAGCTTAGTCGGATATCTACATACACTATGATATCTATAGAGACTTTCACATCAATAAGCTAAGCTCCTGCTTTCCATCTGAGAAAAAGTCCCACTTTAAAGCACTTTGTTACTTCAAATTGCATGGGCTCTGGAGCTGACAAGCATGCCCCTCCACGGACCGCACGCGGTATATCAACATGGAGTACTCTAGACAGATAAAGTCCTACTCCTGAGAGACCGCAGTCACTCTCCGTGCAGCACACAACGAGCCCCGGGGTTCAGATGACCAGCATTTCAGTACACTCTGCCCCACTTCCATCATCTGTGTGCAAAAGTGCTTTACTGACTTAGCCACAGAGACCACCGAGTTGTCCTCACTTCTGTATTTATATTAGTCTCTCATAAAACCAATTTTTCCCAGGTATTCAGGGGTCAGAGGAGGAATGCAGTGCTAAATGCCTTGCCCACAATGAAAAATTCATATATAACATCAGAAACTACAGATAAGCATATCCAGTATCTGGTTAACCAATGGCTAAAATACATTGCTTCTCTCCCTTTTCTAGGTAAAATGTCAAATTATGCAGTGTAAAATGTCAAATTATGCAGTGTGAAACTGGGTGTTATGAGAATGGGTAAATAAGGTAGAAGTAGTAAGGTGATAGGAGGATGAAAGATAATATTTTAATAACATCTTTATCTACATCTTTTTCCTTTTTTTTTTTTTTTAATTTTTCTTCTTTCTCTAGCAGCTTTGCTGCTGTTTTTTACAATTTCTTGTTTTGCTTCATGTTGTCAAACATCTGAATAGAAGAGGGATGTAGTTTGATGGCCTAATTGGCTACATTTTAATTCCACTTGATTCCTGGTATGTGTTTATATAGCAACCTTAAATATACTACCTAATCATTTGGATCCTTGTACATGTGTACTTGCCAAGACAATGACCCAGTAGTCCAAATATTGACTGCAGAAATAGTGACATTACATGTTGCATTATCAATTGGAGTGCTCTATACCACAATTCAGACCTTAGCTAAAAGAAGGCAAAATACAAAGCACAACATAACACCCCTCCAAATACATAAACACATTATCCTTAAAATTATGTATCAAAGGCTATTATCAAAAATCATAGAAGTTACTAGGTAAGTGGATGTTAAATTTTCAAGGAAAATGATTTATTCATTTTTGATGGAAGTCCTGAACAGATCAATTTGCTGAGCTTGACTGCAATTCAAATATAATTTCTATTTAATGTCTAGTTTTTTAAAAAACTAAAACAGTCTTTGAGTTCCTGCCCTGTAAGACCCATGAAATCTCCCTTATTATTACTGGGTTGCTGCTTGCTGGTAAGGGAGTTTCAGAACTATGGCGATTAATTGGGACTTGAGAATTCTGAGTTCAGTTTTCAGACATTTCACAGGCTTCATATGTCTTTTCCAATTTATGCACATCTTCATTTCCGTAATTTAATTTTAAAGTTAGCAGATTTATCTGAATTTTCTATATAGATTCCCATCTATAATGGGAAGGTAATGATGGTCATATCCCATCCTAATATCGTAGGAATTGCCCTCTGGAAGTGCTTCTTCCCCTTTCTTTAATAAAGAAGTTTAGAAAGATTGATTTTGTAACTTAGACAACTAAGCTGAAGACCCAAAATTAAGCAATATAAGTACATTCCTCAAAATATATTATTTACTGAGGAAACCTAGATTCTAACCCAGGCAAGGCATCTGGGTTTTTTGTTTGTTTGTTTGTGGTTTTTGGGGTTTTTTTTGTTTGTGGTTTTTTTGTTTTCTTTTGTTTTTGTTTTGTTTTTAATCTAAAACTAGCTGAGAAGAGTGCAAATCCTAATATCTTTGTGGCCTACTTTTCAATTTGTAAACATTTTTCTTCCAACTATTTCTATTTTTCTTATTTATCATTATTTACATGTATCATATATGTGATTATTATTTATATGTGTATTCCTTGTGTTTGTATTATTTATACTATTGGTAATTGTTTGTATTATTTTTTGCTCAACACCATCTGTCTGTCAGTATCCATCTGCTGTCTCTTGTTTTAGGCTTAGATTGCAAGCTTTTGGAACATGATTCATCTTTCTTTTTTTTTTTTTTCCCCTGACCCATTACAAGTTACTCTTGAGTACTACAGTGCCTGTGAAGCGTAGTTTCGAAACAGAGCCGCACTGCAAAAGGTGGTCAAAAACAAAGAATAAAACAATAAACCATGCTCCAATAAGGTGAGATAAAAGTAAATACAGGCAGACAGATGGCAGAGTAGAAGAAGACAATGAGACAAAGTCAGCATGATAGACATTGTATTAAAACAACAATAGTCTCATTTTCCACGTGTTTTGTAGACATCATGAGAATAAAAATGATATTACAGGAAGCTCGTCTCAGTGAAGGGCATGTCTACAGCATTAGAAAAAAGGTCTTTACTCAAAAATTCAGTGAGTTGGGGAGTGAATTGAGATAAGAGAGGAGAATAAGAACATTATAGAAAATGGAAAAGGTCATGGAAAGCTTCTAAAATTGAAACAAGTACCTTAATGTGACACCATAAAGGAGCACTAAGAAAATAATGCAAAGCTGAGCATGGAGATGACCAAAGCAATGAGACAGGAAAATGGTATTTGCAGCAAAATTCAAAATGGCTGTGAGCAGGTCAAACCAACAGTGACTGCAGCCAGAGAGACGGAAGGTGCAATCACTGAGACAGTAGACAAAGGTAACTGGAAATGCTTTGGACATTTAACTATGTTCTTAATACACATAACAAACTGCAATTGCTGAAATAGCAGACACATGCAAACAGTAAGCAAGATTAACTTCTTCAAAAATTGTGGCCTTCCAGTACCTAAANATTATTGGTTTATTTAAGCATTGTTAATAAAAGATTATAAATATTTAGGAATAATTCTCCTCTAAATGCAGGGTTTTGTTGCAGAAGTACATGGTGAGGTATGCACTCTGTGCACATGATTCTAATTCTTTCATGGGCAGACCAGACGAAAGTGTCAGTCTGAATTTCTCAGATTATATTAGCTGTCCTCATGTCTCCAGTAATTTATAACATATTCCATCACTGCCATGCATTATTTAAATCTGTGAATCATGTTGAGATAAAGACAGAAACTGAGTAAGAGGTTGGACAGAGACTTGGTAAAAAAAATACAGCCTCACTGTATTTACCTGACATGTCTGTTCTTTCCTGCTACATATATTTATGATAGAGAACATATGAGAATTGTTCCTGTAGGTCATAGATTCACTTATTCATGGCTCCCTTGTTCACATCAGTTTTCTCCCTGAATAACTGTATCTCCAAAGGACACAGTTCAGAGTAAGTTTACAATACTTACATGTGGAAACATTCATCAAACAAAAATGAATGGCTACTCTTGCCACATTCCAACATATCCTGAAAAAATATTTTTTTTACTGAAATTTATACAGATTCCTAATGATAAATGCAGCCAAGGGTACACTAAAGGGATTGGACTGAGGAATATATGTTGGTTTGTATCTATAGTGCACAATAAAGTAAGATCCCATACAAGTTTGAAAGCAGAAGACACAAAATTAGGCACTTGACTATATTGAATCCATCCTCAGGACAAAGTATCTTTCAGCTGTATCACAGAATCACAGAATGTTTGAAGTTGGAAGGTACCTCAGAAGGTCATCTGATCCAGCCCCTCGGCTCAAGCAGGGCCAGCTGGAGCCTGTTACCCAGGACTATTTCAAGACACCTTTTGAGTATCGCCAAGGATGGAGACTAAACAACCTCCCTAGATGATCTGTGCCAGTGCTCAGTCATCCTCACAGTAAAAGAATGTTTCCTGATGTGCAGATGGAACCTCCTGTGTTTCAGTTTGTGCCCAATTGCCTCTAGTCCCATCACTGGGCACCACTGAAAAGGGCCTGGCTCCATTCTCTTTGCACCCTCCTTGCAGGTGTTCAGACACGTTAATAAGTTCCTCATAAGCCCTTTCCTCTCTAGGCTGAACAGCCTTTCCTCACATGAGAGATTCTCCAGTCCTTTAATCACCTTCATGGCCCTTTGTGGGACTCTTTCCAGTATGTCCACGTCTCCCTTATACTCAGCAGCCCAAAGCTGGACACAAAATTCCAGGTGTGGCCTCACCAGTGCTGAGTAGAGGGGAAGGACCATGCTGGCAATACCCCTCCTAATGCGGCCCAGGATACCATTCATTTTATTTGTGTCAGAGGCACATTTTTGGCTCATATTGAAGTTGGTGCCCAGCATGACCCCCAGGTCCTTTTCTGCCTAGCTGCTTTCCAGCTGGGTGGCCCCAGGTTGTACCGGTGCATGGCATTGTTCCTCCCCAGGTGCAGGACTTTGCACTTCCCCTTGTTGAACTACTGGAGATTCCTGTTGGCCCATTTCTCCAGCCTGTCAAGGTCCCTCTGGATGGCAGCATGTCCTTCTGGCGTATCAGCCATGCCTCCCAGTTTGGTGTCATCAGCAAACTTGCTGGAGAATACACTCTGCACCACCGTCCATATCATTAATGAAGATGCTGAACAGGTTTGGACCCAGTATTGAACTCTGGGGTGCACCGCTAGTTCCTGGTCTCCAGCTAGACTTTGGGCTGCTGATCACCACCTCACTGTCTGCTCATCCAGCCCATACACCATCAGCTTCTCTATGAGAATCTTATGGGATGCAGTGTCAAAGGCCTTCCTCAAGTCCAGGCAGACAATATCCACCACTGTCCCCCACAATACCAGCACAGCCATTTCATCACAGAAGTTTATCAAGCTGGTCAAGCAAGACTTCTCCTTGGTGAAGCCATGCTGACTACTCCTGATGGGTTTTGTGCCCTTAATGTGCCTGGAAATGGTTTCCAGGATTAGCTTCTCCATCACCTTCCCAGGGATTAAGATGACTAGCCTATAATTCCTTAGGTCCCTTCCTTCTTGATCTTCCTGAAGACAGGAGTGATGTTTGCTTTTCTTCAGTCCTTGGAAACTTCTCCCAATTGATGTGGCCAAGGAAAGATTGACTCACTATTCATTGGGATCAAGCTCTCTTGACCTTGGAGGAAGTGACAATTAACCAGCTTTCTTGGACCTTTCTTCTCTCCAGGGTCTTATCCCCAAGCAGATCTTTGAAGAGGCCAAAGTCTGCTCTTTTAAACTCCAGGGTTGTGAACTCGGTTTTGACCCTCCTCTGTCAGGATCCTGAACTCCCTTATCTCATGGTAACTGCAGCCAAGGCTGCCTTTGATCTTCACGTCCCCAATGAGTGCCTCTTTTTAGGTTGAGTATAAGGTCCAGCAAAGCACCTCTCCTCATTGGCTCCTCTATCATTTGTTGGAGGAAGTCATCACCAATGCATTCCAGGAACCCCCTAGATTGTTTATGTCCTGCTGTGTTGTCCCTCCAGCAGATATCAGGGTGGTTGAAGTCCCCCATGAAGACCGGGGCCTGAGAACATGAGGCTGTTTCTATCTTTCTGTAGAGGGCCACATGCACTTGTTCTTCCTGGTTGGGTGGCCTACAGCAGACACCCACAGTAACATCTGCTTTGTCTGTCCTCTCTCCCTAACCCATAAAGTCTCAGCTGGCTCCTCCTCCATCCCCAGGCAGAGCTCCATGCACTCCAGCTGCTCTCTCACATCAAGGGATACTCCCCTCTACATCTTCCCTTCCTGTCCTTCCTAAAGAGGCCACATCCCACCATTGCAACACCTCAGTCATGGGACCCATCCCACCACATCTCCATGTTCCCAGCAAGATCATAGTCCTGCAACTGGACACAAGTCTCTAACTCAGCATGTTTATTCCCATTATCTGTGTTCCTGAGTGTACAGGCGCTTTAAAGAGGCACCCAAGTGTATTGAGTTCCTTGAGAGGCTTTAGGGGATTTCTCCATAATTGTGCCTTATAGACTCTTCCTAGCTCACATGTGAGCGCTGGAGGTGACCCTGCCCAAATCTAATTTTTCTGACTTTGTGGTCTCTTCCCATCATACCATCCCATGCCCTTTTCTCAGCAATCCTCCATGACACTCGCTCACAGGACTGCTGGTCTCCCTCTCCCTCCACCTTCATTCTCAGTTTAAAGCTCCCTTTATGAGCTTGGCTGTCCTATTTCTGAACATAGCTTTTCCCCACTTAGTACGGTGGATCGGACCTGTCCCAAGCACATGCTAATCTGCAAACAGGCTCCAGGATCATAGAATCCAATAGCCAATCACCAACAGCAGTTCTGCAGCCAAGTACTGACTTGCACTAATGTGCCCTTCTACTCGCACACTTTCCCCTCACTGGCAGAATTGAGGAGAACACTACCTGGGCCCATATGCCATTGATTACCACCCTCTGTAATCACTTTTGATACTGTCTGGGTTTCCTCTGGCAGTATCATTTGTGTCCACATGGAATAAGAGCAGGGAGTGTAGTAGTTAGAGTGCTGGGTGGGCTTCAGCACTTCCTGGATTCCTGTCTCTGACAGCCAGCAAACCTCTCCAGATGATTGACTGAGTTACAGATGGGTGCCTCCATCATCCACAGTAGGCAGTCATCCATTCTGACGACTTTGCCAGTTCTTCCTGGTAGTCTTGCATAGTTTAGGATTAAGTGGACCAGGTTCTTTGCTTGTAGATATATCTGACTCTTCAACTTTGAGGACAGCAATGCTATTCTGCAGTTCTAAGCAGTTAGGTGTGGAAGGAGCCTTCCTCTTTGTGCCCCAAATCACCAGCTTCCATCCTTCCCTTTTTCCAGAATCTTCACATACCTTTATGGTGGGTGGTGTCTATTTCTATTCTACAGATGGGGTGTGAGACTTTTCAAGCTGCTGAGTCTCAGAATATCCTATCTATTTCCCTTTTGTCTTCTCTGATGTTCATTTTTTTCCCTTAGCTCCTCCACTTACCAGCACAGCTCCTCCAAGAAGGCGCACGTCCTGCAGGCCAGATGTACATCTCTCCTCGCCTTGGAGACTGGCCCCCGGCACTCCCTCCAGTCCAGAACTTGTAGGGCTGCATCTGCTGCCTGAGGCTCAGGCTGTGTTGAAGCCTCTACCCTTGCAGGGACAGCTGCTCCAACATCTACTGAAGAAATTGACCTGTGGCATGTTACCACCATGAATGAAACTATTACAGCAGCACAATTTCAGTTAAGACCCCCTTCGACACCTCCTTCTTTGCACCCTTCTGCACAAACTGCAGTGTCTGCTGCCTGCCTCTGTTAGCTGTGCCCACAGCACATTATACCTATGTATTCCAAATTTGAGGGCATCAAAGGATACAGTTGCTCCAAGCATAACTCAGAAGATAATTTTATATTCTTACAAACCTCAGAGAAACCCCTGCTGCTTAGCTTCCATAGTCTCTTTCTGTTTCCATTACTAGACCTTCTAAAAGGAAAGAGTTCCTTCTTCATGACTGCATGTCTGAAAGTCCACTGAGGAGGTGCTCAATAACTTTGATGCTTAGAACATGGATAAGAGTGAGTTTTCACACCTCTGCATCATTAAGTTAGCAGGAAAGGTGAGAATTCCTTTATTCCAGTCTTTTTTTAAGGCTGTTTAAAGAAATGCACAAAGGAAAACCTCAAACAGAAATTTTGTTAAGGTGGAATTAAAGTAGAGGATACATGAAAAAAGGCTAGTAAAAGGTACAGTAAAGGACAGTAAAAGAGGATACTAAGGGTAGTAAAAAAATGCAAATTAAGACAAAATAAAATGTCTTCAGAAATGGAGATATGATAAAACCTACAAGAAAGCTAAAGATCTGGAAAGTTAAACAGACTTGTCACTCAAACTACTTCATTCTTGCTTTTGTAGATTTATGACTCTCTTACCTTCTGTGCTGCGAACTACAATGTAAAACATGCTTACTGAAAAACAGAGATTGTATGAACTGTTAAGTCATTTTAAAATTAAGGGATAGTTTTCTCAACATATCTAATAAAGCATATAGGCAGGTTTCTTCAGTTGAAGTGGGAGGACACCCTTGAGCTCTTCAGTGCTACCTCAAGATATGATAAGACAGCAACCTCCAGATCTTTATCTTCCACCACAATATTGATTGTGTAGATAATCTCCAGCTTCATTGCTGAAGGCCTGGAAGTGTGATATTTGTAAAACTCTGGCAAGAATCCTTGGGATCTCTCTGACTTTCTTCATATCTCTGCTTGGAACATGCTGCTGGAGAAGGTCTTTACAGAGATGAAAGCTGCCGTCATAGTTGTAATGAATCCCATTGTTACCTCCACCTCTGAGAGAACCAGTTCTCTGGATGACTTACACAGCTGTTGCCAAGGAAGGAGACTAAGGAAACAGAAAGGCTTTTGGAGACACAGGCTTCAACTTCCTGAACAAGGGCATTTCAAGGCTTCCTCACCTCACTCCCAAGAATAGATGGCTGGCCCCAAAGACCATAAAAGACATTTTTAAACACTCCATCAGATTTCTTACAGGGTTTTTAATTTTAATTTTCTTTCTACATTCTTCACTTTTTTTTTTTTATTCTATTCTTGTTTTTTTTTTTTTTTTTTTTTTTTTTTTTTTTTTGTCTATAAAATGCCTACTACTGACATTATCTACCTTTCTCTACTGTTTTAACCAGACTGTGCTCCTCTGAGGGGTAAATGGGAAGTTCAGACTTTCCCTAGATGGACAACTGGATGGTGATTTTTGTCTAGACACCACATAGGATCCAGAAAGTCCAAATATTAACACAGTTATACTATAGTCTCCACAGGAGATTTAAACCTTTCTAGACTGGCAACTACAGGACAATCAGGTTACTTTGAAGTAAGCCAAATGGCATCAGATGCCCATGTTCAGATAACTGAATCAAACTGTAAAGTAGGAGATAATTCAGCTGTAGCTGTAGGTTCTTACTGGTGGGGCATTGCATGCGATGCAGGTAGGATTCCTTAATTCCCTTTATGATTCTCAAGACAAAGGGATTCACCTTGACATTCAAGTGAGGCCACTATCCGTATCTGATACCTCTGGGCATCATAAGTTGAACTCCTACTTCTAGTGAGATGAACATGCATTTCAGCTCTCAGTTTCACCCCACCTAATTTTAAGAACTTATATAGCTTACACACCAGAAGAGTAAAAGATAGTGATGAAGCATACACGGTTGGAAGTATGGGAAAGCAGTAATGTATAAAAACAGTGGTTAGGCAGCCTTCTGTATTCTCAAATAAGAGCAATTTGTTACCATAAGGTAAGGGCTTACAATTAGAGGGGTGAATCTAGGCCCTTATTTTGAAGCTGGGTCATGACTGACATATGGAATTGTAAACCTAAATCCTCTGGTTGACTGTGGGTATCTCTATGTCAGTTATGTTTGTTGTTTCTTTCATGTCTCCAATGCAATTGGTTCAGCTTCCACTTCTGCTCTTACAAAGTAATTTAACAAACCCTATGATTCAGCAGGGAACCAAGTAGGCCACCTTCATAACAAGTCTTACGGTCATTCTCATGTGGGATTTACTATAGCATAGAACCTCATTGCTGTAGGAGATTAACTTAATTGCCATCTTGAAACTCCTTTATCACACCAGGGGAAATAGTATTAATGTAATTGATGTCTTCCTGTTGAATAAAAACTAATGATTGTTGCAATATGTTATCTAGCACTTATCAAACCTGAATGAACTGATCTTGTCATTTTATTTCCTATTGTTTTATTGGTAAGAACAGCATGAAATCTCAGGTGCAGAAACTGAAAGAAGACAGTGTGAAGGTAAAAACTAGAGTTCAGCTGCAGTACATTGTGAAAACTGAAATCTAAAGTACAGAATTTAAGAATCACAGCTAGTTTGTAGGGACAAATTATGTGATTAGTAGGACAAAACTCTCAATAATCCACTTTATTTGTTCCTTCCTCCACTAAAGGGACATTTTCTGGCATGTGGATGCATACTGAAAGCACAGATGACCTGTAGAACCATACTGTACTAACTTCCACAAAAATAAGGAATGTATTTGTGTGTGTGTGCAAGCACATGTGTGCATGCTTGTTTATATTTTATATATAAAGATAATAATATAACATATAATTACATTGAAATACATTATTTGTATATTTAAAAATTTATGTATTTAAATTTATAAACATAGGTGTTGTACGTGTTTGTGTGTTGTATAATGGAAATATATTAAAATGTCTCTTGGCTATGTATTTATAATATATGAAGTTTAGTTTGATAGCACTGATGGATCTCAGCATGGCCTGACCAGACTATGGACTACGTAAGATAAAAACAGCAGAAGCCTTTTTGAAAGGCTTAAGATCTCAATAAGAAATATATAAAAGAATTTTTAAAAGAAAAAAAAAAAAAAGAAAAGAAATAGTGTACAGTGCGTCCTTATTTACTTTTCACATGGTAACCTCACTGCCCACTCTCCTTTGTCTTGCTGCCTCACCAAGTCTGCTGCACAGCCTTGATTTATGACAAGTTCCCTCCTGTTTTATTACCAGCCATGAAGAAACACTGCCTCCCTTTGAACACAGGGTGCTCTAAAAAAGTAAAAAATAAGCAACTTACTATATTTGCCCTTTCTACCAGCCCTTTCTACCCCTTAACAGTGGGAGAATTTCTCTTGTGCCCCTTGCAAGACTCCTATACACATCTGCAGGGTTTTTATACCTATGTGCTTGGTCATACAGTATTATTATTCTGCACAAATAGTAAGCCTACAAATCACATGATCCCAGTATGTTTTGCTATAAAATAGATTTATTAAATACAGACTATCCTCTTATTTTCATTACTAGACATTTAGCCTGTGAAGTAGTCCTTGAAGGGAAAGAAAAAACATATGACAACTAGTAATTTGCAAGAGCTGGATCTGCTTCAGTGAACAATAGCATTACCTGAGACAGTCTCCAAGTCCAATAGTGAGCTCATAGGTCAGACAATACCAGACCTCCTTCAAATAAGAGAATGGCTTCTCTCAGGCACGGTGTATTTCTGTAAAAGTCTGTGTGTCATCTTGCCCAGCTAAGTAGAGAAAAGGCAGGAAATATAGAGAATGAGAAACCTGTGGAAAAATACAATAGAAGGAAAAGAAATCATTTAAATCTCTCTGGACCTAACTAATTATGAAGAGAAAAAAGATTGATGTCTCCAGTTTAAGTAAATCATTAGTAATTTTCTGCACTAAGAGAAATAGCTGAGTTCACAGAGATGTGATAAAGATTTAAGATCATAAGTGCCTAAGTGCAATGTAAGATATAGTGGGAAACACTCCTAAAAGGCAAATGCAGTGACAAATACTCCCTATTGCATTTAATAGATAATAAATGGGATTCCTCTGAGTTAACCTTTCACCTGTAGATTTCAGGGAAATGGCAAGGATTTTTTCAGAAGACTCAGGCAGGGAGGGATAAGAACTAGAAGAATGATAGTTTAAATTAATCTGCAAGGTATGACATGGATATAATGAAATACTGTAGAGGCTTCTAACTTCACCATGCAGGTATTTTGTGTATGTAACACAAAAGATCATGGGTCCTTTAACATTAAAACTCCAAAAAGATGAAGCAGACAGCTGTCATGTGGCTTTTATAATGAAAATACACTTGATGCACCTTTATTACACTTAGGACCTTAACTTGGTACACTTAGTAGAAGCGTGATGATAAGAAACGCATTGCCATTGTTAATAAATTGATCATAGAGAAAATGTAAACAGCACTAAATGGAATTATGTGTCCCCCTATAAAGACAGGTAGGTTAAAGCATTTCCTACAAATATCTGAAAACTAACATGAGTATTACAAACCTAGTCTTCTAAAAATAAAATATTTACTGAAAATTAATTTCAAAACCTATCTTTCTTTTACAATATTTTTGTGGATTGTTTTTTGCCATTTTTTTTCTATTCAGGCAAGGCAGAGAATAATTCTACAATTGCCACCAGAACACTAACTGGGTGTCTGCATGTCAAAATGTTGTAGTAGTTTGCAGATCAAATATAATCACTGGGAAAAAAATCATACTGATTGTATTTTAATTTCCCAAGCTACTCTTGAACACCTTTGAAACAAAACAAAAAGCACAAAAATTGTTATATCTGTTATCTGTAAGATTATTTTTTTTTTGCATAGCTATGCTTCTATGCAAGCATATAAACATCGGATCTCTCCAGTATGGATTATATGACAACAAGTATTTCCATCTCCAGATGGAAAGGACAGGATTTCAACAGCTTATATTTCCAGCCTGTTGCCTTATAATTTTGTAGGCCCTGAGTCGGGCATGCACGTAAATTTATCTTTAAGCATCTGCCTTCATCTCATTAAGCACATGTTTAAGTCTTTTCTTGAAAAGGGATGCTTTCTGGAAAAGAGACCTTGAGTGATGCTATTCTCTGCTTCTGACACTGAATTTTGTCAATAAGTCTTGCAAACTGCAATTTAGGAAAAAAGTCTCTTACTTTCAAATTAGCTTACTACATCTGGTGAATTTTCTGTCTTCATGGGGTTTGTTTGTTTGTTTGTTTGTTTGTTTGTTTGTTTGTTTGTTTGTTTTAGGACAAAAGGAATTCATAATACTTGCAGTTGTATGTGTCACATGCTTCCTTCTCTATTCTCCTGCTCTTCTATTCTAATGCTTCCTCTACTGTTCTTACAGAGGGATTGGATGTTATTGATTCCTTCAGATTTTAAAAATGCGAACATGAGCTTAGTGAGAACAGTTAGTTTTCTTCCTCATGTTATACATTCATAGAACTTCTGTTGCTTTTTTGTTGCAACTGTTGGAGTCATAACACCATCTCTTTTGGTGTAACTTTCACAGCAAGGAAAAGATGTAGTGCTATGGTAAACATCAGATCATTTGCAGCTGCTAAAGGATTTAAGGTAGGAGTGGACAGGCAACACTAAGGACAAAGATCTGTTCCAGTCTATATCTAAATCAATGACAGAACTGTAGCTCAGAAGACTTCATTGACTAAATTCACAACTGGAAGCCCAGCTGCCTGTAACCCTAAAGGGATCTTTGGTGCTAAAAGTCACCTGATTCAAAAGTGACAATTTTGGCAAATTTTATATAGTAGAAAAATTGAGAATCATTAAGATGAATAAGAAAGACTGCATGTATATTTAAGATAAGTTTGACCTGAAAGGCTATTTTTCTTAGAAGGAGGAGGTTGTTACATTATTTCCCATTGTAGGAGAAGATCAGGTTCGAGATCATCTGAGGGACCTGAATATACATAAATCCATGGCACCCGATGAGGTGCACCACAGGGTCCTCAGGGAACTGGCTGATTTAGTTGCCAAATGACACTCCATCATATTTGAAAAGTCATGGCAGTCAGGCAAAGTCCCTAGTGACTGGAAAAAGGGAAACATCATACCTAATTTTTAAAAGGACCCTGGAAACTACCATTAGTCAGCCTGACCTCTGTGCACAGTAAGATCATGTAGCTGATCCTCCTGGAAGACATTTCAAAACATATGGAAGACAGGGAGGTCACTAGAGACAGACGACATGGCTTCACCAAGGGCAAATCATGCCTGACTGATCTAGTAGCCTATGATGAAGTGACTGCATCAATGTACAAGGGAAGAGCTATAGATGTCACCTATGTAAACATGTCTAACACCTTTGATATGATCTCCCATAACAATCTTGCCACTAAAGTGGAGAGATATGGGTTTGACCAATGGACTGTTAGATGAGTAAGGAAATGGCTGGATGGTCACATCCAAAAAGCTATCGTCGGTGGCTCAGTGTCCAACTGGAAACCAGTAATGAGTGATGTCCCTTCAGGGACCCATACTATTCATATCTTCATCAATGACATGCACAGTAGGATTGAGTACACCCTAAGCAAGTTTGCAGATGACACCAAGCTGATTTGTGCAGTGCATTTTCTAGAAGCAAGGGATGCCAGAGGGACTTTGACAGGCTTGAATAATGGACCCATGTGAACCTCATGAAGTTCAACAAGGCCAAGTGCAAGGTCCTGCACCTGGGTTGGGACAATCCCCAATAACAGTATAAAGTGGGGAATGAATGGATTAAGAGCAGGCCTGCAAGGAATGACTTGGGGATAATGGTGGATGAAAAATTAGACATGAGCTGGCAATGTGCCCAGAAAGCAAACTGTATCATGGGCTGTATAAAAAGATGCATGGCCAACAGGTCAAGGGAGGTGATTCTGCCTCTCTATCCATTCTCATGAGAGCCCACCTGGAGTACTATATGAAGTTCTGAGGTCCTCAGGAAAAGATATGGACCTGTTAGAGCGGGTCCAGAGGAGGGCCATGAAAATGGCCAGAGGGCTGGAACACCTCTCCTATGAAGAAAGACTGAGACATTTGGGATTGTTCAACCTGGAGAAAAGAAGGCTCCAGGGAGACCATATTGCAGCCTTTCAATATACAAAGGGTGTTTGTAAGGGTGTTTGTAAGAAAGATGAAGACTTTTTACCAAGGACAAGGGGCAACAGTTTTAAATTGAAATAGGGTAGGTTTAGATTGAACATAAGGAGGAAATTTTTTTTATGATATCGGTAGTGACACACTGGAACACGTTGCCCAGAGAAGCTGTGGATTCCCTGTCATTGGATGTGTTCAAGGTTAGGTTGGACAGGGCTTTAAGCAACCTGATGCAGTGAAAGACGTCCCTATCCATGGCAGGGGTGTTGGTCGCTTCCAACTCAAATCATTCTATGATTATATGATTCTGTTAAAAGGAAATAAAATATATTCTAAGAAGCCAATCTCCTCCCAGTTCCATACTTATTTCTGATATTGAATGAGAGTCCAAAGCATAAGTGTGCTACTGTGAACAAATCTCTTAATCCTTATTGATACAGAGCAAGTTGAGTCTTGACAGCACTAGCAATATCACAGGTTTTCAGAAGCGATGCATGCATCAGTGCTACCCTTCAAGGTACTAATTCCTCTTCTTCCTTACTCTAGAAAGTATATTGTGCAGTGAAAGTAACATCATCTGCTAAAAAGCAGCTAACCTGTATGAAACCATAATACATTAAAATAAAATTCATTCAAGTCCTGTAACACTGTAAAATAAGCAAAACATGTAAATGATTAATTACAATGGTGGGGTAAGGATATGAACCTAGTTTCAGGATAGTCAGGATGAGCCTGATTAAATGATAAAGGACACACACAAATGGAGCTCTAATCCTTATTTCACAAATCACACTTCAGCACTCTTACTCATTTATTTACTTGCATTATCAATAATCTGGCTTAGTATTTTATCACTCTACTGCATTCCCTTTCAAGTCGATTACTTTGAATAACAATCTCATCAGGCCATACGATTCCTGATAGTGCACACATGCTTCATCAATGGAGAGGGAAGACAATGTCACTCTAAAGCCAAGTTCTCCTCTACATAATCTCTGCAGCTGGCAATCTCAACCAGTCAGGTGAGCTACAGGTATGTGTGGAGCTTTCCCTCTGACTGAAGCAAGCCTCATAATATTTGAAGTCCTCTGATTTTCTGGAAAATTTAGTTTGAGGTTTGGCTATGATCCAGTACAACTGCCTGAAATACAATGGGTGAAGATCAAATGATCACAGTAAGATTAGATTTGTGAGCTTCTTCAAACAGTGCTCATCCTGTGCTAATGTTGACATACTTGCTATTTGTGAAGAGGTTTGGTCCTGAATGGTTCCGTTCCTTGCATAGACTACAAGTGAAAAATCTGTATACCGACTTTAAAAACATTAATTCATGCAAAAGGGGGAATTGCAAGGCTGCATTTTCTTTTTATTCTTTCAGTGAAATGGATACACGAGTTTGTTATAAGACCCATTCAGGAAATGTGAGCTACAGGACCTTCATTCTGTAAAAACACAACCATTATCACCTACCTGGAAGGTGTTGGCTCTTTATAACCTGTTCTTTATTGCACCTATGGAGTACTATTGGGGTTACACAGTTTGAAAGAAATGTAGTTACGTATATCAATGGAATAATTTGATCATTGATTATATATTATATTTACTTCTATAAATAATTTATGAATGGTTAATAAACACTTAAAAGAGGTTATGCATATGTGCACATAATAAAATTTATCTTCTGCCATTTATGTATTATGTGTATATAAAAATTAAGACCTTAACTCCCTTAACTCCCTCCCAAGATGCTCCCTTGCTATATTTGAGCATCTTTGTGTATACTAAATGGAAACAGAAGGCTTCATGAATTTGCTGGTGCTCTGATATTTCTAGGGTAAAAATCCTTCTAGGCTATTGTATTTCTAAGTACTTCATTTCATTTGGTATTGGCTTGGTACTGGCTTGGGACAAAAAATATTTTTGCCACTTATGAAATGAATTTTATAATTCAGGGTTATTTCCTTTTGGATGATGTAACAAGAATTACTCACTCATTAAAACATTCTTAATCATTTCTTAATCACCCTGACTTCAAAGAAGTAATAAATACATCTGAATGCACCAAGCGTTTCTGAGCCAGGTCAAATGCTCTGACATCCTGATTTAGATCAGCAACTGAGTATGCTGTAACACCTTAAACTATTTATTTCTACAAAAATTAAGCTTACATGCATGGTTTGCTTCTTAAAACTGACCTGTAGAAATCCTTACTGATGGGCTGTCTGAGTCCAAAATTAAGGATTTCTACAGATTATTTTTTAGGGAATCTTCAATGAAGCAGAGGGTGTAAAGTCAAGTGTCCATCATCAGCCATTTTTTGATGATGAATTTTTTTCATTTTCTAGAGTTTACTTAATAAAATTCTCAGTGTGACTGTTTTATTTTATTTGGCAGTCTTTATTTTTTTTTTCCTAATTTTATCCAAAAGTAATATAAAACAACTAATTCTGCAGTTAGAAAAATTTCCTCCAAATTTAAAGTAGACTTAAATCCTAGTTCAAATAATATTGGAAGAGTAAATTCAAATTCCAGGGTGTTGTAAAGGAGTATTCTTTATTTTAGATCAACCCATAATGATTTAATTCAAACCAGTGATTAAATGCCTAGCTGGTGCTAACTTATACAAATATAAAACTTAGAATTTATTAAGATGTTGTAGCCTTAAAACAATACAGAGCTGGATACAGGAATATGCTCATGTTCACATAGAGATAAATATATATGCACTGCCAAACTAAATATTTAACTGAATTGTATAAATTAATTTCTTGTGCATTTTTACTGCTTCGTCTGTTCTGCTCCTGATGTCCCATCAAACTCAAGTTTTATTTCAACATTCTTAATCCTTAAATTGCTTCAAACTGATTCTTTTTGTTGTTGTTGTTGTTGTTGTTGTTAAATCAAATTGCCATAAAAATGTTTCCTCCTTCTCCTTACAGATTTGGCATTTCTTCTCTGAAGCAATTGGGCTAGAGGCCAAAGCTGTAGAAGAAACAGTCCTGGATCAGTAACAAGTTTTTATACAAAAACACACTGTGATTTTAAAGTCTATTAGCACATTTCTCTACAGAGCTAGAAATAGGAGCTTCCTTTCTTGGAAATGAGAAATTCCCATTTTCCCACTGGGGTGTCCAGTCGCTCTTTAAAATTCTGAAAAGACATAGGAAAACATATGTGAAAAGCCATTATGTCTTATTTATGAACAAAAAAAGGCTTCATAATGTGATATTTTTTAAAACATTCATCATAATCTACACCCTAAAATGTGGACATTTATGTTTAACACATAAATATTTTTATTCAAAATCCCACCATGAAATTCCATAATATTAATGTTCTACAGTCTCTGTATCTTTATAGGCTAAAATGTCTGTTTAGATTCCTTTATATAGTTCTCCCTTTTGGTGGGAGAAGTGCAGGTTTCAGGATAGTTAGTACTGCAACACAATCTGACTAGATATTTTTGCTCGCAAAGTAGAAAACCACAATAATGTTTCTTAAGTACAGCTTCCATGTGGCACCAATAGCACATTTAATTGACAAAAACAATTAGATTTTTCATTGGAATATTTTGACTCTAGACATGACAGTTGGGATACAATACTTCATATTTTTTGCAGAAAATTGAACTTTTTTAAAAAAAAATAACTTTCAATTAGTAAATAATTCAGTATTCCAGTAGGGATTATTGCAGTAATCCAGAAAATATTTTAAATGTCTGTGACCATTATTCAGTTCTTTTTATTATTACTGGAGATTTTAGTAGTGACCATGCACCTCGGAAATTGGAGAGAACTTCAGTCTCTTGAAGCCTGGCAAAGGACAGCTGCAGTTTTCCAGAACTGATTATGGTGTGCTATGAGCTTATGCCATTTATGTTTTCATTTTGTTTTGCTATGAAAAAATGATTTTATATGGAAAACATATGTATGTTTATGTTGCTATAAAACAGACAGGATTTGCAGTATAGCTGACTTAATGTTGGTACAGAAAATAGACACTTTGCTTTTCCTAACTTTCTCAGCCAAGCTATACTACTTTACATTACATTAACATAGCTTTTCATGTTTAATATCCTTGCGGGGGAGGCTGAATGAAAAGAAGGAAAAATTGCCCATGCTTAATAATATTAGCATTTAAGTTGTCCCACTAGAATTTAAAATTTGTACTTCATTAAAGCAAAGATTGTGCTTGAAGGACAGATTGCAAGGAGGTAGGAATAGGAGAAGCAGCGAACACACCTTATTGAGGAAATGAAGTAAGACAGCTGAATTTTTCTCTTTAGATTCTGATTTTTGAAAAATATTTGTTTAGTTTGTTTGCATCCCACAAAGCAATAATGAGCTGAACTTTGAAACAGAGCCTAAATCCTCATTAAAAGACAAAAATATTTAAGTGCCTTGTTTAAGCATTAGTGGGTTTGAGTGATGGTTTCCAGCATGGTTGAATTAATAGGACATCAGTATTTTTATTAATACTTGAGGGTTCTATCTTAGTTCAGAGATTAATAAAATAAAGAAGTTATATTTGATATTTAACTGAAGCAACTTGAGTTCCCTTTGGTAATTAATCTAAATGCTGTTATGGGGACTCTCTCTAAAAATCTTCACTGTAGTACTCATCTTCACAGACAACCGTAGGTAGTCAGTACCTGAAAACTTGATCATTTCTAATGAAAGATCTAAATACAGTTTTGAACATAAAGCAAACATAGAGAAATAGGTTGGAGTGTTGGGGGGTTTTTTTAGATATATACTTGATTTGCTTGCATAGACATAGACATCTGAGGTGCCCTACAGTATCTGAGACATTCATATGAGGCTGTCAGCCAGAATGAAGCCTTGTCCTCATGAAGTGGCCAAAAATACCAATCAACACTAGACTCCTGCGTGCAGCCAACTAAAACAAATCCTTACTGTCTTTCAGTAAAGCCAGTTAAGTTTTTTACAATGTCTATTATCAACTCTCCACACCAATAAGGAATCATGCTCATGCCTGAGGTAGGTATGGACTGATTGTCAGATGAGCGGTGCTCATTTAAGGCAAAGTCTCTCAATAATGTATAGGCTGGCTGTACATCACTGTGCCTCTACAGGATTGTCTTCCCCTTTCTCTTCATTTAGTAAATACAGACTTCACTCAAGTGATTTGCATGGCTAATATATTGTCCCTTTTATAACTTATCCATCAATTCATCTTCTAAAATGGCCTGAGCTTTTGACTCCTTGCTAACTATACTACTAATTTATCTATCTGCTACACCCTTGTTACAGGAAGGGAATAGGCAAATGGAGAACCAGCTGGCATATTGTCTTCCCATTCCAAACAGACAGAGTGCAGATAAATACTTAGCAGTTAATACTACTTCTAACCCTGAGACATGGTTCAAGGCCAAGTTTTCATGCACTAATTGTGCTGTTTCAGAAAAGCTTACCTCCTGGAAGCCACTTTCTGTTCGCTGGAGTGGCTAAATAAACACAGTCTGTATGATTTGGCTCCCCAGACTAAATTATCTCTTTTGGATGCGTTGACTACTCAACCAATCCAGCTTTTTTAAAAGAAAATAAACATGACAGTGCGGACTGTGTTCTGGCAAAGAAAAGGGTCCACTTTAGAATGCAAATTCTTGGAAAACCAAAGTTGAAAGAAGGCTTGGTCTTGTGTCATTTTTCTATCTTGTGGTGGCTCTTTGAGAAAAAGATCTGTTTGTAGACTCTTCTCTCTGCAATACGACTTGAAGGGGATGGGTGGAGGTGAAAACCAGTAAAGAAACTGGATTTTGCTATTAGAGAAAAAAGGTACCAGAAGAAGGAATGGGTTTAATTTATTTTCACGGATAGATCTGGCATTTTTTCAGGGTTTTTTTTCTGACTTCATAGTAAGTAGATAGAGAAGATCTTTACAGATCTTCCAAATTGGACAGTTGGGGACACAAAAGTTTTCTTCAAGTCCTATTTGTGAGTAAGCACTTTTGAGTCATGTGCTTTATCAGGCTCTTGTATTCTTCTTATGATGCTGGATCTGCGTTTTACCTAGCACAGTGCTCCTCAGAGACCTTTCCAAGGAGTACTTCTTAATCCCCAGGACGGACTGAGATGTGCTGCCAGAAGTTCATTTTACCTTGCAGATGACCTTAATTTAAGTCATCTAGCTATGTTTCCACCAGGTAATAATGGGATGCTGGTACTGGGCAAGGGATTTTTTAAGTAGACCTTGAGGGAAATTCTACTTGGTGGTCTACACTGACTATTTTTTGTTGGGAATACTTCCAGCAAGTTCAGAGCCATTCCCAAAAACACTTTTAGAGATAAAGAATGTGTATAGCAGCTCTTTTATCCTTTGAATCACCACTACAGTTCAGTTTACACAGCAGCCAACATGCTGATTTAAAACAAGATATATACAAGTGTACTGAAAATACCCTTACTATATTGTATTTTTCAATTATAGCTTTTTGAAAATCACAAGGGATCAAATCTTCTCTCATTAAAGTGAAAGGACTCAATGAACTGATGTTACTTTAATTATATAGCACATATTTCACATGACCAGCATAATGCACGGATCTTTAATGTTCTCTTTCATGACCTTTTTGGTAAACTAGACACTCACTAAGAAGATGTCAAATAAGAATGCACATACTCTGGATTCAGATGCTTTTATTCTTTTAAAAATGTGTCAGAACTTTGTTTTAACTTTCTGGTATGTGACCCTTGGATAAGCGAATAATCCATTCCCTCTGGGTTGGAATTAATACTGGAAGAAATGTGAAAATAAGCATTTTCTTTGAAGATATTCAGTATGATTAGAGCAAAGAAGTTATCTCAGTTATTAGGACATATGACACATATTTATATTCCCTCATTTCCAGAAATAAGTATCCTGAAAAGAAGTAAGGCACCCACGTCACCTGCATGGTTAAACATAAGTAGTTCATCTTCTTTGGCCTGAAATGATGGCCACATTTAAATTTTGGGAGAGCAATGAACTCCCTTCTCAAGGGCTGATATGAAATGACTGAGTTCCCTGTAGTTATATAAAATCTATCTGGTACTAACACAGAGCAGACCACAGAAGAAAATGTATTATGAAGAACATTCTTAGGATACTTTCCTCATTGGCTTTCTAGTGACTGATCTTGCAAAATCAATACTCACTTCTGCAGGCAATCCTTTGCCATTTCTTACTGTCTTTGGACCAAATCCTACCTTCATTTTTATCTATATGGCTATGCAAGGACAACAGATCTACACACATACAGATAAAAGAGGAATTTTATCTAGTAGGACCTAGTGAATGCCTATAGTTTGACATCTTTTTAGCAATATTCTATTGATTACCTTTAGGGAGAAGAAGAAAAAATATTTTGGGCAATGACAAGGACTGGGTTTTATTTCCTGTAATAAATCAGGATAAGGCTAGAGACAAACACTCAATGGCTAATACTGCTACCAGGCAGGAAATGGGGCAAAAGAAGCATCATTAAAGGCAATTACTGCACAGAAATTGCGCACACACACACACACACATACACACATACAAAAGTTTGAATAGCAAATTTAAAGAAACTAGCAAGAGCAAAAATCCAATCTTAACTTGGCAAAGAAGCCCTACCTATAATACCCACAGTGAACTCAGCTTCCAAGCAGACAGTCCCTGCAGGAGGAGGGAAAACTCCCAATAACTGTCTTTCAAAGGGAGTGTACAAGGAGGCAAGATTCCCTTCCCAGTGTTTCCAAAACAAGTTCTTTCCTCATCAGACACAAAAAGAAAAGCAGCTGTATGTCTCCTAATGAGTTATATGTTATTAAAAAAAACTTCCTTAAATAAATACATCGCATATCTTTAAATTCCTGTGGAGGGTTACTATGGTATCTCTCTTTTTTTTTTTTTTTTTTTTGAAAAGTTTATATTACCCCTGAACTTTTGATCTATGTATATTCAAGCACCCTCCTCTTCAAGTCAATGAAAATCTTCAACATGCAAGAAATATTAGATTAGGCTCACTGGTTGGTTAGTTTTCTAATTATTCAAAAACTGCCCAACTCCAGCTATATCACTATTGTAATCTCAGACGTGCCAAAAGTTAATTTCTGAAAACAAATTGCCATTAGGAAAAAATTGCATTAGGAAGAGATTATTGAGTGCTTTGTTCTTTTAGCACATTTTGTCATGGTTGATGTATCTTTTTAGAATGATCTGCCTTTAGAATTATCAGGGGAAGCAATCCTCCCCCCCCCCCCCCCCAGCTGATTGCCGTATAGGTGGTCCTTTCATGAATTTTTATTTGACACATTTTCCATTTTTCCATCATGTTCTTACTGTGTAAAGAGAGAGGCTTTTACAGCTCAGAGAAAAGTTTCAATGACAAGTACAAAAGACTAACAAGAGGAAAAAATCCTGCATATAACAATCCAAAGAAACCCCTTGTAGCATAATGTCCGCAGTGATGTCAGCTTCAAAACATCCTCCATTCTGATGAGAGGAAAAAGCCAATTAGACAAGTTATCCCAAAGCAATGTCAAAAGCTTACAAATTACAGTAGCTATAAAACCCAATCCCAATAGACTTCTGCAAACATGTAAATTAATGCCATTGAAAAGCAATGTAATCAGGTCTCATTTATCATTATAATATCTTCTGATATTATAATATCTGCTGAGACCCGATAGCAATCTATGTATATCATAGGCAGTTTATTTAAAGAGGTAACAACTGCTACTCGTGCAGCTCCAAAAACAGCTGTTTTAATTGCAGGGAAACTGAAATTCAGAAAATGACCTATTGCACTATTTGCTCAGGCTAAACAAGAATCAACTGCATTCATTTCTAAGGTGTGTGGAATAGACTAAAGAGCAAGAAGCTTTGCTTTTTCAAAATTACAACAGATTTTAAATCTCTTCTGAATCTGACTTAATACAGAAAACACATGAAAACTCACAGATACTGTGCTTCAAATATTTTTGAGGCCAGAGATAATAAATTAAAGATTAGTCTACACTTCAATGTGGGCACACTCCTGCATTATGCTAAAACCATTGCTTCCAATTGCAGTCAACCGTTATGCTCTTTCTGGACCATTCATGATAGATAAAGAAGTAATGGTTGATATTTTTGGCTGTAGCAATCTCTAAGTCCTAGAGGCTCTGTAAGGGTGAAACAATATTATGTTATTTCAACACTATTTCAAAATAACTGTTGAAAGAAAAGCCTGAACTATCGGAATGAATTCAAAAATACTGAGCTGTCAAAATCTTTACTGAGTTTTTCTGCTAATTCCCTACTTCCCTGTGTATAAGTTTCAAAACCAGACAACACTGTCTTACTGCAAGTCTCTGTCAGTGAGGAGCACGGAGTAAAGCAGAGGAGAAATAAGAATGACTCATTTTAGCTCTTTCTCCAGTAGATTTTGCTTCCTTACTGGTAAACAAAGCAAAATCAATCTCATCTTTGCCTTTAAAGCATTCAGAAACTATTTTTCCTTACCAAGCATTTGGATCTGCATGTTTTTCTTCTGTGGAAATATTTGGCAGCAAAGATACGTGGCTTAATTCTCAGGGCTCTGTCAGATAAGCACTCGGCGTAGCTCATTCACGCTTCTTAGAGATTTCCACCCTGCATGCGTAGGTACCTGTGCCTAAGCTTCTGTTTCTGCAGTTTGCTGAGTGGCATGCTAAAGCAAACCCATTTTCACTGGTACATCAAGCTTGAATACTGGATCAGAAGCTGAAATGGTTGATGTGCCAGTGCAGAGAGAGCAGTAGGGAGGACAGCTGGGGGCAATTCCAGTGTTGGCAAACCTGGATTTGCCAGAGCCAACTTTGAGAGTATTGGTGAAAATTACAATTACTACATTAGTTCATACTAAATATATATATATATGCATCTTAAGATAAGATCTCATAAAATACATGAGAGAGATTTATAATGTTTTATATAATAAGCATAAACAAAAACCATAGACAGCTTGATTTCTAAAAGCCAGATCCTGCAAATACAGGAGATTCAAAAATCTGTAGAGATTTCTTTTAAAGACAGCTGAGACATTTGGGATTCATCTCATGCTGCTGTTTTGGAACAAATTTGTTGGAAACTTTTTTTCCAGAACATTATCTGGCCTGTTTTAATTCAGTGCCAGTTGGTGGAAGGTAAATTCAGACTGGTAATTTCAACTTTTCCTATTCTAAATCCAAACTTGCCTTGCAGATTTGGTATTCAAAATTTTTATATTACTGTAGCTTTCTCAGGATTATCTGATTGGACTTTTAAGCTTTGGCATAAATATTCTTTGAGAGCAGTGAAGAGGTGGGACATATGCTTCCAAAAATACCTTAGGAATAGACAGAACACGTTAACAGGACATAATTACTCACAGCCAGAAATCTTTGCCTCTGGGGAAAATAGGTCTCCTGAATTTCATTCAGTGACAAATATTGACAAACACTGTGCCACACTGTGTTTTTCTGACACAGTTTTGTCTAGAAGGTAGAACAGAGTAACATCAAATCAAGGGCAGCTTGGATAATGTTGTGGTTCAGGAAGGGAAATCTTTCATTAAGTTCCTGGTAAATGAGAGACAAGTGCAATATACATCATCTTGTAGACAGCTTAGTCAGCCCCTGTCAGTGCACCTGGTGCTCTCTTCCACCCCTCTAAAACATAGTTCACAAAAGAAGCAGGAGAACACACTATGGATGCAATTTGTGTTGCTTCTTGTGTGAGTTGAACAGTGGGGCAAAGCTTCCTGCACCTTGCTCTTGGCTCGTTGTTCACCGTCCTTTCACAGTCTCTCCAGCCTCGCATGCTCGGTTGGCCTCTTTGAAAGGCGTCCTCCTGGTCAGGGTTCACATCTGGCATGTGCAGAGGAAGGCAGGGACACCAGAGTGGGTGAGGATGAGAGGGCAATGGGCCATCAGCTGTGGGGAGAGAAATGAACTTGGTTCTTGGTAGGAAAAGTGGGAAAACATGCTGAAGCTTTCTGAAAGATATTTTCCTCCCAGCTATGAATATCTGTCCCTTTACAGTTGAAACATTTTAGCAGGGCTAGACTAAGGCTTGACTTATCTGATGATTCACGAGTATTTTTAGGCTGGATAAATTCGATACCATAGTTTTGTTAACCGAAGTAGGCACCCAAAGAGATACAGGGTGACTTTGTACAAGTCACTTCATCTTTCTGTGCCTGTATTCCCCTGTTTGTCTTCTCTAGTCAGATTGCAAGTTTTAGATATACCCACATATATACATATCTGGGTTCCTCACATTATCAGAGTTAAGTGCTCGCTGGCATTTCTACAAACTAGCCAAATACAAATAATTCCTGATAGTTTATTTCCTAAACTTGTTCCCAGACCCAGGGTCCTAGAGTCTTTTCCAGTTCATCCTTAATAAATTTAATAAGTTTTCATATTCATTTTACTTAACTCTAGCTGCCAAGTGGTCCAAAAATTAGAGATCTCTGATTTTGTTTTACTTTATTCAGCAGAGAGGGCCTTGGTGTTAGCTTAGCTATTTCACGTGCCAGCATAATCTTACTCCATATAGGTGAAGATCTCTAAGTCAAAAAGAACTATGTTTTTCCACCTACCTATATATCTGGCTATATAAAACCTTGCTAAAATTTACTACCTCTATCAGCCTGTGAATATTCCTGGCAGTGTGTCAGCTGCAAGTAAAGCCACCTTGATATGGATGAATTAAACCACTTTCTCTAATCTGGTATTTTGCATTTTGCTTCTTGGGGCAACCTCCTGAGATACAATACGTGGTTTTCATTAAGGCCCAAAGCTTTTGATATTTTTTTCCCTCAAAGCATATTAAAATCTTATTCAGTAACTGGATATTTATAAACCACATATCAGAAATGGCTATTTTTTTTATTATTAATAAAGAAATAACAGCAAATCCTATGCAATTTGGAAGAGCTTCATTCTTGAGTCATGGTTATAAGTACTCAGTAAGATGAGATATAAAATGTCTTTAAATATTTTATAATATTTGGCTGAAAATCCATCTGATCCTGGTGCCTGCCTTAAGCTCAAATATGGAATTTCTTCTGTTTCTGATATGAAAATGACTGCATGTAGACTCCGTACTTTCAAGTGAGTATTTGTGTGTGTATGTTTGTAAGTGAGACAGACTGACAGAGAAGAAGAGATTTAAAGGTACAGTATACAAATGTTATATACATGTGTATGTATATGTTCTTTAACAAGTACAGTGCTAGTACAATTCTGATTCAAAATATGAGGATCAGGAATGTTGGCTCACATTGATAACTATCCATTCTTCTCAATCTGTGCATCTCTATATGAAACAGATGGTTTGATATTTTGCAGTGATATAGTAAGCATTGCCTCGTCCCAAGCCAAATCTGCCATCGGCAAATTCATTCCTGCTGTAAATTATAACTCAGTTGTCAAATTAAGAATGTGACGTTATAAGAGACCTTGTAGCACTAAGCAATAATTTACTCATCTCTCTGATTGTATCCTACTAATTTTTGTTGTGTCCTTCAGACAGATGCCTTTCCCATGCTGCGAGGTTAAGAGACATACTTCTCTCTGCTCCCATTTCTTCCTTGTCACTAAGTTGATTTACTCCTCTCTGGATTTATCTGTTCTCTAGGCATGTTTGCTCAACCCCACAGAGAGTAACATCTTTCTGCCCTTGGAGCAAAGAAAAGCCACTGAACTTCTACTTCACAAGAAAAAGACGAGAAATACATGATCTTGCTAAGATATCTAAATCGTTCTAATATATTATTCTTTACCTTTTAAAAGCTATTGCTTATTGCTATGCATAAATAAACCATCCTATGGTTCTGATTCTATGATCCCATAAAAATGAGGCATGTGTCTTTTCTAACAACAGCTATTAAACTAAAAGAATATAATTGGTACAGCATTTAAATGTTATCCTGCAGCTGCAGATGGAAGAAGATAGATCACAGAATCACAGAATCATAGAATGGTTTGGGTTGGAAGGGACCTCAAAGATGATCTAGTTCCAACTCCCCCTGCCATGGGCAGAGACACCCTCCACTAGACCAGGTTCCCCAAAGCTCCATTCAACCTGGCCTTGAACACTTCCAGTGATGGAGCATCCACAACTTCACTGGGCAACCTGTGCCAGTGCCTCACCAAGCCTCATTGTGAGGAACTTTTTCCAAATATCTCATTCCTAATATCTAATTCTTAATATCTAATCTAAAACTTCCCTCCTGTATGGTTATATCTTGTAATAAAGAAGGGGTTGTGGCATTCTCTTTCTCATCATTTACATTCTCAAAAATAAATGTGGGATTTACAGACGGTCAGTGTGTTCAAGATGGAAAATTTCTTACTCATCCTCTGCTTTCCCCATAATCAATAAAAAATTCAAACTCTGCTATCGCCAGAATCATAGTCAGAAAAAAAAAAAAAAAAAAAAAAAAAAAAAAAAATTAAAAATTTCCCCAAAAAAAAAAAAAAAAAAAANGATTCAAATTCTCTCAGATAAAAAGAGTAGACAACATGTAAAGTAAAATGATAAATTCTTGCTGATAAACTGTTCAAACAGTCAGAAACCATTTTACAGTTTTAATACTGGAATCTTCTCTGCCATTAGGGCAACAAAGCTGGTGAAGGGGTCTGGAGCATAAGTCTTACAAGGAGTGGCTGAGGGAACAGTTTAGTCTGGAGAAGAGGAGGCTGAGGGGAGACCTTATCGCCCTCTACAACTACCTGAAAGGAGGTTGTAGCCAGGTGGGTGTCGGTCTCTTCTCCTGAGCAACAAGTGATAGGACAAGAGGAAACAGCCTCAGATTGCTCCAGGGGACGTTTAGGTTGGATATTAGGAAAAATTTCTTCACTGAAAGGGTGGTCAGACATTGGAGAGGTAGTTCCCCAGAGAGGTGGTGGTGTCACCATCCCTGGAGGTGTTCAAAAAGTGTGGAGACATGGCACTTTGGGACATGGTCTAGTAGACATGGTGGTGTTGGGTTGATGGTTGGACTTGATGATCCTAGAGATCTGTTTCAACCTTAAAGATTCTATGATTCTATGATTAGTACTAATAGTACATAGGCATAAAAATGATTCTTTACACAAATAGTAAAAACCTCTGATGAAATACTGCTTTCAAAGAAGACAGTGAGAGTTTGGTCTTAGGGGGTTATTACTCATGGTTCCTGATCAAAAGATTTTTAAAAGTGATTTATGGGATGGAAAATATGCTAATAACAGTAGTATTTCTATGATGTGCTCTCCAGAAATTAAAATATCTCCCATGCATATCAGTGTTTATATACAGCGGGAAAGATCTAGCCTGGACTTGGCTTATACTAAGCAAGAGAATATAAATAAAGGATATATGTTTTTCAAACTCAAACTTACCTAGCAGCAAACATTATCTCATAACCATATTAGCATGATTTTATCATAGCATCATATTAGAAGCTCACAATGAATTTTTATTTCTGCTATCACCTTTCCTCCTCCATCTGCTTTTCATTGTGTCTAGTTTCTATCGCCCTACTAAACAGGAGCAGCCTTTTCCCCACCGTCTTGGGAGGCTGTTCATATTGGATCCCACTCCCAAAAGACAGTGTGGGTAAGGTACACTGGTGTTAATTTCTCTACCTACTGTGTTAAACACGTACTCAAAAGACTGCATTCTCAAGCACCTGTATGCTTTATTACATAGAGTAGTAACTCGGTTACATATCACATGGAGTACTAACCCTCAGTTACACACTATAAAATCTCCCTACTTCTAAGCTGCAATAGACTCACATATTAATAAACAAACAAACAAACAAACAAACAAACAAACAAATAAATAAATAGAAATAATTATGTCCCTTATGATTCATGAGAGTCTGAGGGAACTCCAGTATTAAGCATGATATAGCCTACACAGTTTGCACATGGCTAGTTTGCTCCAGAGGGACTAATGTTAAACGCTGTGAATATGTTGTTACTCTACGACACCTGAATTCAAAAGACATAGGTCAATGGCTGGCTTTCTTTTATGAGTAGCACAGACGTAGCTTGAATAGTTGCATAATTGTGTGGCCCCAACACAACAAAGATAACAAATGAAGGGGAGATGCCTTGCAGTGCCAACAACCTCTCCCACAGTTTTCACTCTCAAACACCTCCTGCTCCACACATCATATTCTCTTCTCTTCCTAGCACAAAGCTCCCATTTTGCCAGTCCCTCTTTCCCAAACCCATCAGTTTCCCTCAATTTTTCTGCAGCACTGAGTTTTGGGGTGGGGTAATGCTCCTATATTGCTGTGCAAGCTGAATCACTCAAAACACATGAAACCTGGAGAAAGACTCAGACATAAATACAGGCTTGCATTTTAGCATTTAGAGAATTGAGTGAGAAGATGTCTGCTTAGTAAACCAGTAGACAGATTGTCCTATCCTTGCAGACAATTTTTTGTATGTTCTGTTTGGAAACATCTTTCACAGGCTTCTTTTTTTGTATGGAGCACAGTATGCTTCAGTAGGTAAGTGTGTATGATAAGAGGTTCAGGAGTACACTTACGTTGGGGATTGTGCTGATTTTGTCTGGGATAGAGGTGGGTTTTTTTTTTTTTTCATAGTAGCTAATATGAGTCTATGTTTTGGATTTGTGCTGAAAACAGTGTTGATAACACAGGGATGTTTTCATTATAGCTGAGCAGTGCTTACACAGAGCCAAGGCCTTTTCTGCTTCTCACACCACCCCACCAGTGACAAGGCTGGGGGTGCACAAGAAGCTGGGAGGGGACACGGCCAGGACAGCTGACCCCAACTGACTAAAGGGATATACCATACCATATGATGTCATGCTCAGCATAAAGAACCTGGGGGAAGAAGAGGGGTGGGGAGCAGCATTCAGAATGTTGTTGTTTGTCTTCCCAAGTAACCATTACACGTGACAGAGCCCTGCTTTCCTGGAGATGGCTGAACACCTGCCCGCCCATGAGAAGTGGTGAATTAATTTCTTGTTTTGCTTTGCTTGTGTGAATGGCTTTTGCTTTACCTATTAAACTGTCTTTGTCTCAATCCATGAGTTTTCTCACTTTTATGCTTCTGATACTCTCCCTCATCCCACCGTGGGGGGAGTGAACGAGAGGCTCTGTGGTGCTCAGTTGCTGTCTGAGGTTAAACCATGACAGAGACCCAGAAATGAAAGGTTTGTCTGAGTTGTGTCTAACCCCTGAGGCATCCATTTCCCTGACAGCTTTTTAACCCTAAATACTTAAACAAAAGAGGAGTGAAAACACGGTCAAAAGCACAGGCACAGCATGGAGTGCAGTTCTGCAATATTCTCCTCATTGGTTAAGCAGCAGGATGGCAATACCATGGTGATGTGTTTGAGTTTTACGAAACCTTTACATCTTTTTGTTTTGTTCTATTTTAATTTTGGATTTAACAAAACTACTGGGAATTTCATGACACTTTTTGTTTCTCTTCAATTTAAGCCATTGATTTTTCGGGGGAATTGTAATAAAAAATGTGCATTTCTAACTAAATGAAAGCCTATGCTATGCAAATAATAATGATTCTACCTTGAAAGTAATTCTTGCCCTGCTTTTATGATTACCAGGGGAATAAAATTTAAAAAGGAAACAAAGAGAAAAAAAAAAAAAAAAAAAAGTAAAGATCCATGAGTACCAGTCAGCTGAGAACTCAAATTTCGTTAAGACTCAAATTGAACTGAATTGATGGAAGTTTTGGATGCTGTGTCTAGGCATATTTAAGGCTGAATAATAAAATACTGTATTTCACTATTCATCCAGTAGTAGTCCTGGACTACTGAATTCAAAGCAACATTTATCAGCTATTTCTTATATATAAATGCTGCATTTAGCACTATGATTAAAATGAAGCTATTTATTTCTTTATTTGTAGAATTAAAATATTTTTTTTATTACATGTTAACAGGAAGATTGTAGTGGTTTTTTAATTAAAATTAAGTTTGAATATTTTTATTTCATGCCATTTGAAATAAATGCTAAGTAAAAAACACATGCTTGAAGTGTGTTTTTCACAGTGTGGAGGACAGGCAGAGGAGGCTGAACAGCACCTTAAAACCATGGGCATGGAAAGGAAACCACAGTACCAGGGACCTAAAGCAAACCAGCAGCTGCAGCTTGTAGTCTGAATTAGACATGGATAATGCATGGAGTTTGTTACAAAAGAATAGGCAAAAATAGCCAAGGTGATGGACAGATAAAACCAGCTCCAGAGTGTGAGCTTCCTCACTCACCTTAAGCACTCTCACAGAATAGAGTGGATGACCATGTAAAAGATTTCTGTCTTCCCACTGACAACTGAGAAAACCTAGATGACCTTCTTAGGCTCAATTTTACTTTCTAATAGCTAGGTAAATAACGTAAATCCCATTTTATTTTAAATGAATTGTCTGGATTCCCTCTGTTAACCAGAATGCAAACATTTCAGCATGTTTGGAACAGGAACTGCTGACAGTGAGTTCAATAGGACATTTTAGAAGTTCAAATTTTATTTGCATTCCAAATGCAGGCAGGGAAAGAGCTACCCCTGAAGTAAAACACAGCATGGAAAGCATCATTTTGCTTTCCAACGTTCTTTTCATGTTGACGATAAGTAGCAGATGTAATGTGCTGATTATGATCTACAAAGATTGGCAGAGAGAGTGTATATTGAAGCTGTACAAAATGGCCTCCATCCTGCCTCATTTTAGTGTATTATCTCTCATTACATGAAGCCATCCTTCTAAAGTAAACGCTGACATTGTCCATATGGGAAAAAGGATGCATTTGAAGGCATCTCCCCAGAGGGTGAGACTGTTTGCCTTTTTTAGGTGTTTTTAACTTCAGGGAAGCAACCAGCATCATCCACAATTGTTAGAGGAACATCAAACTGAATAGCCCTTGGCTGCTGAAGTAGAAACTGTTTAGCCCTGGCTTTAGCAAAGAATATAAAATCGGATGTTGATTCCTAAGTAGCTCATTCCAGTTCAAATGTACTTATCACTGTGACAAGCTCTGCCACTCGTACTGAAGTGTAATAATAAAGAACAAACAAACCTAAAGACCTTGGTGTCTGCCAGAGGTAGATGCAATACGTCAAACATCTACTCATGATAAGACTTTTCTGAAATACTGCTGCGTCCACGATAACAATTGGAGACAAAATATTAGCATTTTCCTCTCAGACAGAAAAGGCTGACTTTCCCTTCCTCCCTGTCTTAAATATCACAGCCTCGTGGCACATCATTTTCGTAGTGCATAGACGATGTCCTGTCTCATTTGCTGCATCTAATCTTCTGAAAAGCTCATGTGATTTTCAGCTTTGTCCAAGCATTTTCTGAAAGTGTCTAATTTTGTCTTGATGGAAATGTAATTTCTTAGTTCACTAATACAACCATTCACTTTAGCCATTCCTTCTCTAATTTTAAAGATTATGTCTTCTTCTGATCTCATTATTATTACACTTGTCATTCAAAAGGAGAGGAGGAGAGAAAGAATTGGAATTACAGCTCCCTGATGAATTCCATCTGTGCTTATGGAAATCAGGGATGTGATGTTCATTTTGAAGTGTCACCACAGCAAAAATAGAAGTCGATTCAAGAGCAATAACATACCCAAGTTTGGAAGGCCAACACCATGACAATGAGAGGCATATATTTTTCTCATTATCTGCAGATATTAGTATAACACCTAAGAACCATAGTCACAGCAAAACCACATGGAAAGAAAAAATAAAAATCCCCCCCAAAAAACCCAAAACCACCAAACACAAAAACCAGCATCAGCAGACACTTATTCTTATTTTTCGTTTCTTTCACACAAGTGCATATAATTTTCACTATCAGTTACACAATTTTCAAATTATAATGCATTTTATAGATCCCATCTGTGCCACAGAACAGGATTTACCATAGTAAGTCACATTAGGAAAGACAGTTTTTAATTCGTTCTCAGAACAAACAGAATTCAGAAAACCTATCTGTCTTTCCCATGTCTTCTGAGTTGTGAAGTTTAATCCATCTACATAGAAGGTCTTGGTTCTTACCGTGGTGTTTGAAGACCAATCCATTTGGTATCCTCCAGTGAGGAAAGAGCTTTGATTTCTGCAGTCAATTAATTAACTGACAAAGAAGGGGTTTGGGTTGTTGGGTTTTTTTTTTAGCTTTCCTGTCTTAGGATCTTGCTCAGACATATGCACACACATACACACACATGAAAAAGACAAATTTAACAACAAAAAATATGGTGCATATGTCCCAATAGCTAAATGCCTAAGGCCTTGAGCATAGATTTTCTCTAGCCCATTTCTTCTTTGAATGGGTATTTCAATCATTAAATATAAAACCTGGCTTAAAAAAAAAACAAACAAACAAACAAAAAAAAAAAACACCTAAAAACAAAAACAAAACCCCAACAACAACAAAAAAAACCCCCAACAACGACAAAGAAAATGGCTGCTTAGTACTGTGAGAATTGAGGCCCAGCAAAACAGGAAGAATAGTCACTTTAATCTTCAGTTTAGGAAAAGCAGAAAGTCAATACTGGGTCCAGCTTTATGATAATAAATGTGCAAGTACATGGTCATAATACTCATAGCAAAACAAGGCTGGGTGGAGCTGCAGAGATCTCTTCTGACCCCAGTTCAGAAATAAAATCTAGGTCAATAATACTATCAGCCAAAGCTCTTTAGGCATTTGGGACATAAAATTTCTTAATGTTGAATTTTACTGCCTACATCTGGAAAAAGATAGAGCAGTTATCTAAATAGAAGTGTTTTACAATAAGCAATGAAAGAAGCATAGTAGGGCCAAGTGCATAGAAACTTTAGAAGAGGATCACTACAACGAGCCTTATGGTAACATATAATCTGAACTGCTATTTCCTTCTAATTTACAATGTGTGACAACAATCCCTACCTTTGACTTTTACCGTGGTCCCATTCGCTTTTGAGACAATGCACCTATGTAGCACTTTCCTTATCAATTTCTTTATGGAGACATATACCAACTCATAGAAAAGTCTGTCTTAAAGACATGGCTAATCAAGCTGCAGGTAGAATAAAAATTTGTAACGGGCTGTTTACCTCTCCATGACTTGACAAGGCTGCTATGAAGATCTATATTTCATGAGCTCTGACAACACATGAATTAGGACAATTGCATTACATGTAGACATGGCAGAATCGGGTTTTTTTGGCCACCAGTAACACAAAAGGCTCAGCAACACACGCGATGGTGGGCAAGATGAACATAGCAGACCCATGCCATTGCAAGTTCACTGTTACCCAAGTCAAAATTACCTCGGAGCATGTCGAGGCATGTACTGCAAACCCTGTTTTGCCTGCTGAATCAACATGCCTGTCTTCACATTTTGAAAATGAGGCTCAGCAATCTGAGGAATTTTTTCAAAGAAGCAGATGTCAGAAAAACAATTAGGACAAGTAAACAATCAGGTATATGATATATGATATACATATTAAAAATATTTTCCCTGTGTTACCAGTATATTAGGATGCTGAAGTTGAAAGGATGTTATTTAAGTTGCTTGTTGATTTTCTGCCTTACCCTCAGCACAGACAAAGAAAATGGAGTACTCAGTTGCAGTTTAGTTTACAGGCACTTGCTTGCATTCAATGAGACTGCAATCAGTCACTAAGCTATCATACATCTCTTCTTCTCTTGTTTTGGAATGGCTTTTCTTTTTTTGTTATGTAAATAACTGCAAGGTAGATATATCAAATAAGTGGCTTTTGTAATCTCACAGGTACACCAGATACAAAGTGCACCTCTGTAAACCTCTCAGTCATCTTACGTTAATGAGGAATGCCAGTGTGTTGCATAACACATAAAATACCAACAAAAAACTTATGTTGTTGGACTAGGGAATGAACACTGCAGGGAGACTTAATTCAAACTGCCTCAATCTATTGGTAATATTTAAAAACACTGTTCTATCCAGTTTGACAACCTAACCACAGGAAAGGAGCAAACCAAATTATTGCTCTTCCATACAGAAATTTTCATCTTAAAGAGAAAAAAAAAAAAGAAAACAAAAAAACAGTGCTGTTGTTTGTTTGTATGGTTGTTTCAACACATGGTAACTTTCCTCTGGTTAGAAGTATAAGGCACTACTTCAGAGAAAGGAAAACCCAGGCACCTGGATCAGCACTCCGGCATGGCATCGTGGACAGTGGAAGGACAGCAAGGGAATCAGAAAGCCAGACACAAGTACAAAGACCCAAACTATTCTTTATGAAATGACGAGGAAAATACTTAAGTCTGTACTTGACATTTAGCAGTGTTCGAGTGTTGTTAACTGTAATTGAAGCATGTGCATATTTAATGAGCACATATTTTAAAGACATTCCTAAATAAGAATATTTTCATCTGATGGGTGTTGTTACAGCCCTGAAGACTGAGGCATATGAATGAAGCGAGGTTTTCAGGGAGAGATAGTACCTGATACATCTGAGAAAAATCAGTCTTTTGATACGGAAGCCTCCTCTGCTTTGGAAACAACTCAAAAAGACTATCTGCTTTGTCTAACTGTATCAATTGTTTTTTATAAGAGATATTATCTCTCCACAAACTATTCTGTAAAGCGACTTCAGAGTTTCATTCTATTCTGAAAAGTGACTCTGTACAAAACATTTGTACTCCAGAAATCTCTACTTCGTGTGTACGCAATCATTTCTACCAAGAGGATGTTTATTCTTCAAAAGCAAGTACATCTGGAGCTCCTGTTATTGTTTTTCCTCTGACATGGTTAAAAAAACATTGCACTTTGTAAAGAAGATGAGAATTTAACTGTGTACATTGTACTAAAGTTTTAGTAAGGTTCAACAGCAATGCTAGTAGTTCTGAGGTACAGAAACATCAATGTGAATGTGAGGTGGGTTTTACTCCCACTTGTGTACTGAGCTAAACGGCTAGCTACATTTTCGTTGCAACAGCAAATTCTACTCTCAAGATTTTTTTTTATTTTTTTTTTTATCAGCTCCACTCTCAGGATGGTATTTTACACAGCAGTAGTGATAATTAGAGAATTGAAATGAAAGAAAAAAGTACTGTAAGGCTGCAGGGAAAGTCTTTATATCAGTTTTATATAACCTTCATCTTAATATCATAAATTAATGCAGTTATGCCTTAAACAGTTAAACAACATGGCACATGTGGCTTTTGAGGAGGATTAACAGAAAACCCTATTAAAGTGAAAAAATATTACTGTGGATACATAATTGAAACAATTACAGTGTCACAAGCTCCCATACAATGTGGATTTTAGTGTAAAAGCCTCTCCTCTTTGAATAGCATACTTCAAAGCTTAGGAGTCCATTCAGTGAACTTTGGGAAGCTCTTAATCCTTTTGTTTTTTTTTTTTTTCCTTCTTTTTGCCTTTTTCTTTCCCTTGAAACATTTGTGGGCAGAGTTTTACAATATGCAGATAGTGATTATTAATTGTTATTGTTCAGTGTAACAGTTTCAATATGGCTTGTATATATATCATTATAGAAAAACAGCTATTCAGTTTAGCTTTAAATCATGTTCTTTAAATGATTAACATAGAAATGGACTGATTTACACCTATTCAACCTTGATTCCATCAACTACATACCTCACATGCACATTAGGACAGAGCCAAAAGTACTTGTGACATTCTTCATATAATGAAACCAAACCTTGTTTTATCTTAATATTTCTCATTTTATAACTTTTGTTTTCTCGGCATGCATAATCACATGGGGTTTCACAAATTATGCAGATGATCTGGAGTAATCTCTGCTTTCTGATACCTGACTTCTTCCCTTTTCCCCTATCAAAGTACGAAGTGTAAGTTCAGAAAAGATATATATGATATAATTTCTATCTAAAATTACTAAACCCATAGAGCTAGAAATATGTGTCAAAAAAATAACATTTGAAAAGCTGCTCTGAAATTAAAATAATATTAATATAATAAAATAAGTATAAATCCAAATGTGTATAATAGCACTGTGACTCCATCAGTCATAAATCAAGAAAGCAAATAATGAATCATTTAATGTTGCCACAGGAGACTAAAATCTCAACCAGTAATTAATTATAGGTATACTAGTGACTGGCTCAGGAAGCCAGGTTGTACATTTATTTTTCCTATATTTTGTCAATTGGGCTTTTCATTTGCAAAACCATGGGATGGCATGAAGCCAGATTCATTGTAAATTTGGACAGAATCCCTTGGGTTTTTTCCAGTTCTACAAAAGGTGAACTGAAGCATATGCAGCTTCACAAAGCTGTACAAGTCATATTTTGGTGTTGCAGGCAAACATGGTGCTCTTAGCTAAAGCGTGCTTCTAGTCTCTACCCTTAAATACGAGCCCCTGTTGCTATGCCGATACAGCTAAATAAAAGAGGGCTAGACATCAATCACTGTCCACAGGGCCAAGTGACTTGCACCAGGTCAAGGCTCATGCTGTCCACTGAAGTTTCATTCTGGAAAGAAAACTGGTTTCAGGAGACCAGAGCAGAGCCAGGGAGGGAGCTGACAGCTCAGCCTTGTGTGTGTAACCAGGGGTGTAGTGCTTGGGTTTGCTTCCTGGACTTCTCTGCAGATGCTCTCTGAGTCATGAAGTCAGGGAGTGGGTGAAAGGGGAGCAGCAGAACCATACCCAGATTCTTAACATTTTTCACCAGACTTCCATTGTTGAAAAAACCCAAACAAAACACTCCTATAAACAGAGGCAATAACCCTAGGTTCCCACTGCTGCCTTCTCCTTCTAGGTATGGTGGGATCAGTCTCCTCTACAATGAGTGGTATTTCCAACACTAATTTCTTGCTTTCTGAATGACAAGTCTATCCATTAGAATACACAGCAAAATTTAACACTGAAACCCCATCAGGCTTTCAGGAAAAAGCAAACAAAATTCTTAATGAAAGGAAGATCCACTATTTTCTAATGAAAGTGGATTATACCTAACCGGTATAGCAGATTGGAGGTATGCTTTTCATCTCACGGAACTTTAGACATTTCCAATGAGACATTTGCATTCATGTTGTTGACCAAGAATCCCTTTACAGCCACAGGCAGTTCTAGGGTATGATTCAATCCTGCTTAACTAGCTGTTTACAATAGAAAAAATGTTTATGCTCTTTCTAGAATTAATGGGAAGAAAGATGACACTTAATTAAGGAGACAGTCCTCTTTAGACTTTGCTTTCATCTTTTGTGCAATGAGAAATTTAGGCAATCATCTAATCATAGAATTGTGTAGGCTGGAAGGGACCTTCAGAGGTTTCCAGCCCAACCTCCTGCTTAAAGTAGGTCCAAACAGAACAGGCTGCTCAGGGCTATGTCTGGCTGAATTTTGAATATGCTGAGGCACAGACACTCCACAGCCTCTCTAGGCAACCTGTTACATGATGATACATGTGGTAAAAAAAAACCAAAACTGTATATTTAGTTTAAACAATTTCCTGTATTCCAGTATGTCTCCTTTTATCCTTCCACTATTCACCTCTGAGAAGAGTCAGGCTCCAGGTTCTCTACACCCTCTTCTAGGTACCCGTGGATGGAATAAGATCTCCCCTTAGTGTTTTCTTCTTAAGGTTGAACAGACAGAGCTCTCACAGCCTCCCTTCTCATCCATGTGTTCCAGCCCCCTGACCTTCTTGGAATTACTCCAGCAGAATTACTGCAGTATATCAACTGTTTTTCCTCTGCTGGGAGGCCCACAACTGGTCACAGTACTCCAGATGTGGCCTCACAAATGCTGAATAAAGGGGAAGAATCCATTTCCTTGATGTTTTGAGTACACTCTTGCTAATACAGACAGGTGTATATGTGGTGGTTCTTCTTTGCTACAAGGACAGACAGCTAACCCATGGTTATCTTACTGTTGACCAGAACCCAAACCCAAGAAAGCAAAGGTGCTTTGTAGAGGGGCAGAATCACCTCCCTCGACCTGCTGGCCACACTTCTTTTGATGCAGCCCAGGACACGGTTGGCTTTCTGGGCGGCAAGGGCACATTGTTGGCTCATGTTGAGCTTCTCATCAACCAACACCCCCAAGTCCTTCTCCTCAGGGCTGCTCTCAATCCATTCTCTGCCCAGCTTGTAGTTGTGCTTGAGATTACCCTGACCCATGTGCAGGACCTTGCACTTGGCCTTGTGGAACTTCATGAGGTTCACACTGGCCCACCTCTCAAGCCTGTCAAGGTCCCTCTGGATGGCATCCTTTCCCTCCAGCGTGTCGACCACACCACACAGCTTGGTGTTGTCAGCAAACTTGCTGAGGGTGCACTCGATCTCACTGTCCATATCACCAACAAAGATGTTAAACAGCGCTGGTCTCAATACCAACCCCTGAGGAATGCCACTTGTCACTGGTCTCCAGTAAAACATCCTCTGTAAAGTGAAAATGCAAAAGTAGGTAACGGGAAGACAGAAAAGGCTGTCATAGAAATTCCTGGGTAAGGATGGTAAACACTACTGCTTATTTGCAGCTGGTTCTTCTCCCTCTGGTAGAGAAAGCATGTAGCTTTTTAGCTTCGCTGTTCACCGTGTTTTGCTTCTGCGACTGTGCAAACACATATGAAGTGCTAGGCTTTACTTTGCCATTGGGTTAAGCATGTTTTTAGAGAGCGGTTTGTGTTTGTGCTTGTGTTTGTGTCTGTACGTGTGTGTTTTCTGCTCCAGCCTTCCCATACAAGAAGGTGGCTGATACCTCAGCATGACTCAGAGACAATTCAGATAGCAGGTGTCTTCACACATATGGACTACAACATACTGGAATATTCCATAGTGAGTTGCATGGTAGTGCATTGTACTATAACAAATTACCTTAAGAAATTACAATGATTACAGTAGTGAGCTGGTGAAAAGACATCTGTCAATATAGCAACAACATCTTTGCTGCTCTTTCTAACATTAACAGGGAACCTGAGCAGTCTGTTGTCATGAATGAATTTGCTCTCAGTAACACTTTTAAGAACAGCTATATTCCAAATATAAATAGATCCGTAAAACAGACAACTGGACAGAGAAGAGAGGTGAATTTAGATGTTTAAATTTTGACTGAAGTTATCTACCCTTGTTCCTACAAAAAACCTGCAGCACAAGAAATACTGGTACATTAAAAAAAACCCCAACAACCAAACATCAAAGGACTTGGCTCCCACAATGCATTTGAAGCAAGAATGGAAGTTCGAGAGAGTGAATTGAAATCTGGTAGCTGGCATTGGTCTTTAGTGTTTATTTTAACTGGGGACAGCAAGGTGGGGAGTTGTTCTATATTTATGCTAAGGGAAAGTCCACAGAAGAGATCACTTCTTGTCTGTATTTGAGTACCTCCTGAATTTAGACTCTGAAAGTGGGGTGTCCCCATATCTGATTTATTAGGTGTGCTGTGGTGAGTTGACCCTATCTGGAGGCCAGGTGCCCACCAAAGATGCTCTATCCCTCCCCTCCTCAGTCTGCCTCACCATGGTCTTCTCCATGGGCTGCACGAGAATCTCTGCTCCGGCCCCTGGAGCTCCTCCTCCTCCTTCTTCACTGACCTTGGTGTCTGCAGGTGGTTTCTCTCACATATTGTCACTCTTCTCTCCAGCTTCAATTGCTCCTGGTGTAGTGTAGGTTTTTCCCCTGCTTCTTAACTCTGTTATCCCAGAGGCACTACCACCGTGGCTGACGGGCTCAGCCTTGGCCAGTGGTGAGTCCATCTTGGAGCCGTCTGGCATTGGCTCTGTCGGACCTAGTGGAAGCTTCTGGCAGCTTCTCACAGAAGCCACCCCTGTAGCCCCCCCAACTACCAAAACCTTGCCATGCAAACCCAATACATTTAGCCAGAGCACACCAAACACACTGAAAATATTCACATCCTACACAAAAGAACACCACTTGCAGGACTTCTGTATGCAAAATCTAGCACTAATCTAAGGACACTGACCTCGCATGTCTCCATTTAAAGGGAGAGGCTTATTTAAACAGAATTTAGAGACAAAAAATATAACCATGGCTTTGCTTTGTTTTCCCTCCTGGAGGACACTTTTCCTTTCTGAATGTAGGAGTTTAGGGTAGCCAGACTCCCTTTATATCAGCCATTGTGAATATCACGTTATATCTCCCTTTAGATACTCCTATATATCTATTAGACCACCCTTCTGAAAGAGGAACTGGTAAGAACTTAGCTAAAATTTTTATATGTGTAAATCTTGATTTAAAGTCATTTTCCAGATATCTTTTTGTTTCCTCAGAACATTCTTCCTCTCTTCCTCCCATTACTTTTAAATTGTAGTTGTTGTCTGAAGCTTTCCATAGTGCTTATTCATGACTGCACTGGCTTTCAAGTTTCCCTTGATATTGAAATGGCTAAATTGTAAGTTTATAATGTATGATTTAGATTTAGATTTTTTTTCTTTCTTAAATGGAGAGTAAAACTTAAAGGAGAGCACAGCTGCAGGAAGTATTATTGAAACCCTGAGTACTTTGTCATTTCAAAATCACTCTCCAATTGCCACACATATACATAATAAAATCTGATGTTATGCTGTCATATTTATTGTTTTACTGAATTTTTAACATCACCCTCATTACTGATGTCATTACTCAGTAACAGAATCACAGTAATCTGTAACTAACGTGATAAACTCTCCTGAGCACAATAAATAAAAATAAAGATAACTATCCTATGAGTAAAAAAGGAAAAGTGATAGGAATAGAGGTAACTAGAAATGTGACCCATGAGGGTGGGAGTACTACAGGCTGTTATTCATATCTATTATCTTTCATGAAGCCCCCACATGCATTAAGCACTTAAAGGTGAAAATGCTCAAGGTATGTAAGATGAAAATAGATTAGCAGAGGGTAGGAATATTTGCAGTGCATTCCTCGCACATTTTAATTTCCTCCTCTCCAATCTATTCTTACAGATAGGTAGATGTTACTACTGATGCTAGTTTGGAGGGCTCTGTGATGGAAGAGTCAGGATTACCCTCATCCGTTGTTAAGCAACAGTTGTTAAGCAACAGTACATAATAAAGCTGCTCTGCTGCAGAAATGTGGTATACCAGACATACTGTCTGTTATTAAATGGCTTCTTAACATTGGAAGGAGCATCAAGCTTGATTCTGTGTTCTGCCGAATTGGTTTCATTCTAGTGAATTCGTACACTTATGTTATAACAGTGACATGCACTGACAGGAGAATCAAGTCCCAAAATTATAGAAAAGTAAAATATACTGTGTAATAAACAGGTAAGCAATGACTTTGTAGAAGCATTTTCTTTGTTCTCTGGGTTTTTTTTTAGTCTTTTCCCAACATAAATTAATATTTCATGTTACTCAGATTTGCTAAAACTCCCAATTTTTTAATATATGGGATGCTTCCCTCCAAATCCAGTTTCTGGCTAGGAGACAAGAAAAATCAAATTAATAATTTTGAAATTCATATTTAATAAAAAGGGATCTTAACGAAGCAGATGGGACATAGTATAGCATTTTTTTTAGTCTCCAGTGTCTAACCTTTTTTCTCCCACTCTGGGAATTCTGGCTAATGATAGGCTATTATGGAGAAAATTCAGTAAACACTCTATATCAATTCACACTGCATATAAATAAGCCATTTCAATCCATAAATCAACTTATTATAAATGATTTTGTATGCAGCATGCTGAAATATAGTTCACAGGGAAAATGCGCTGCAGGATATTTTAGAACAACCTACTCAATAGTGTTCAGGTTGTTCAAGATTAAAATTAAAACAATAAACTTCACTCTGGATGTGTCTTCATTACCAAAGCCCTGGATCATTTACTTTAACAATGTCAACCTGCTCTCACTATCACATTCAATTTAATTAGGAAAGGAAGTAATATGCAAGAGCACACCTCATGGTGTTCCATTACCTTGGAGGAAAGTGCTATCAACTTCCAGAAATAAAAGACAGCCTTGCCCTCTTCCTCTGTTTTTTTCCTCTGTGTTGTGGGAACTATGTTCTGGAATGGGGAAAGGGAAACTATGACATGTCAGAAAACCATCTAAAAACATCCTTCGGAGGGGGAGATGAGTGTGGGGAAATAAAAGTAAAAGGACCTCAAGCAGTGCTTGGCCCTGCCCCTTTACGTTCAGTGAGAATTTGATGTTGGCATCTGTAGGAATGAAAGTGAGCCTCAGCTCGTGTTCTTCTCTTTTCTGACTGAGGGAAGAAGATAAGGGCCCTTTTCTCTAAGACTGGCCATGCAGTGGCATTGATGCATGCTGTCTTTTCACCTGCCAGTGGTCTACGATCCACTCTGCAGCAGCTAGAGCCAGAAGTCATATCTCTCACAACAATACCTAGCTCTAGGTTTTGGGTTTGGTTTTTGTTTTTCCTTTTTTCTGGCCAATCAGTTAGAGAGGGAGTAGATAAAATTACTAAATATTCTGTCAAGTCGACATAGCTTAAAAGAAAAGACCCTCAGTTTCCAAAAATATTTTCTATTATAAACTGTTTCCATTAAGCATAGCAGACTGTCCATCCTACAATCATTTCCCCCCCCACCCCCTTTGTAGATCAAGAATGGACTCCTTACTCAGCTTATATTTCATCCTTATTCATACAGCACTTCTGCTGACTCTGAACTGATCAAGGAAAGAAAACCTGAGTCAGGAATTGGCTGCAAATTAGGGAAGATGAGGCAGCTACTTCCTAGTTTAATGGCTAAAAGCACAACAATAAATCTTTGTGCTTCCCCATTTAGAGAGCTAATCAGTACATTTACACAGCTGGTGTAAGCTTTGTATGGTTGGGTTTTTTGTTTGTTTGTTTGCTTATTTTGTTTTATTTTGCATTTAGCTGTAATGAAAAAAGGTGTACATATGCATATTTGTCTTAAATACTTCACAAATCTCTAAGGGGAGAGGTAGCAAATGTGCCTATCAGAAGCCTCTGTTGCACTAAACCCTTGGCATCTAGCAACAAACGTTGCAGTTAAGCATTATTGTGTTGTTACAGTTCTCTGTCCTCATCTCCTGCTCTTGAGCTGGACATGAGAATGACGTAAGAGCTTCAACAGGATCTCTGCACCAGCCAAAAATCTTTCAAGACAGAGGGACAGTACAACTGTCACATTGGATTAGAGTCAAGGTCTATCTAGTTCAGTGGTCAGAACCAAAAGGAGGTCAGCAACGAACAGATGTGAGATAATACAGCCATACAGAGCCTGCTTTTGGACATGAAACTGGCAGATAAACCTCAGTTACAGGGTAAGCAAGTTTTAGGTCAGCTCTATTTCACAAGAGGTCATCAAAGTTACTCTGGCCCAGCTAAGGATTTGGACAAGTGAATGGGTGTTTGCTAACTTAGTTCAGCAGTATCCTATAGGGGAAAAAAACCCCCATGCCTCAAGCAAGAATTAGTTAAGCTGATATGAAAAGTTAAAGAAGAAGTATGATCCAAGAAAAAGATAAACAAACAAACAAAAACCCCCAACAGAATTTGTTTAAACACTAACTAAACCTCTGATCATTCAACCCAGATCTTTGTACTTTCTCTTAAGCTAGCATAACACAATCCACATTGCCACCAAAACAAACAAACAAAAACACCCCTCCCCCCCCAAAACCAAACAAAACACCTCAGCCAAATTCACTTCTGTGTGATCATTGGAGGTTCTTCATAGCTGTTTTTATTTTATCATTGGTGACTGCTTCCTACAGCTTCACGGAATCTGTATCTATGTTAATAGAGACTCTTCATTTTGCAGCTCTCCTGAGGCAACCACTCCTTAGCCTTCCTTATACTTCTACAGTCCAGCAATAAAAATAATCTCAAGCAAGATGGAAAAAGAGAGATCCTTCTCATAGTTATGCAAAAAGGGAAAGTCACCTCCTAGTACTCTAGCCTCTGTAAGACTGAACTGCCAAAGAGAATGCACACACAGACACATGCGCGTGCACGTGTGCAAGCATGAGCACACAAATTAGCAATGCAGATAAACCTATACTATCCAGATGAACTACCAGTGGAAGCTCTTATATGAACCTCTGAAAATATCCCCTGCTGCGTTCATCTCATTTATCCCACACGGTTTATTCAGCTCCAGAAATATGTGCACCAAAAAGGCTGACTGGGATAAGACCAGGAATGACCTCATTAACATTTAGCACCATCACTATAAAATGGAGAAGATAATCAGAAACAGGAGGAGGAAAGATAAAAGAAACAAAGTATAAAAAGAAAAAAAATGATTTTTTGGCATTGTGCTATTGGACTTTGATGGATCCCTATTGTCAAATGAGTGTAATTTGTAAAGATCAATGGGTTTAGTTAAAATCCAGTCCATGGTGTCCCATCTTCTAATTCATCTACACAGCATATGTTTCTTCTTTTGTAAAGAAAGGAGCATAAGGTCATTTTCAAGCATTTTTATTGGTGTGGGGTTTTTTGTCTGTACAGCTCAAATGAACTGTAGAGCTCAGATACTTAATGGGTACTTTAGCCAATATTCTTTGTCTGTAAGGTGAAACGTGTCTGATAATGATTGGGAAGATTGTGTTTCAGTACTTCCCATTAAGAATCAGCACTTACCAGGAGCTGCTGCTGAGGGCACTGCATACACCAGTAAGATCCCAAACATAGATTCCGAGTGCTGCCATAAAGCTGTCTGTATTTCTCCCACTCCTTATCTCTTCTTCTTTCACCTATACATAGGCACACACTCCCAACTTAGGAGAGTTCATGAGCTCTGTCCCTTGCAGCTGTGAAGTATTTAGACTATCACATAGTTCCTCAGGGTCTCAGTGGCTCTCCCTCGCACTCTCCCTTGCACCTCACGCTGCTGGGTGGTTGTGCTGAGGATGCCCAACTACCTCAGTTTTTCTGGTCCCTTCCTCCTCCAAATCCCTACTGATGAGCATGACTACTTATCACATTTTCTGCTGACTGACTAAAGAGACTGCCACTAGCAGATATTCTACTGCACTTGCCTGTGAAGTACTTTCTTACCTCTGAGGGTCAAACAATTACCAGTATCAGCTGGTCTGGAAGAGGCACTAAGCAAAAATATAGTATAATTGATTTTAAAGGAATTGCTAAGCATTCTATGAGAGCTTCAAACATAGCCAAATAATGCCCCTTGATAGTAGAATTGAACATGTGCTTTCACAGTGCAAAGTGAGATTTTCTTTTTTAATTCTAGTTCTGATTTTAATGTTTTGATTATAATATACACTAATTTCTTTCCTAGTCTCCAAAGTCCAATGACTCTTATGGATTCATTACACACCAACAGTAATTCTATTGGTACAGTTGTACCTTTCCAAAGGTTTAAAATATTTTGGCTTTCATTTAATGACATTATGGCACTTTTAAAAGCATCTTAGAGCATTTGAACAAAGTAGACTCTGAAATCAAGAATCACATATAATGACTGTACTTACAAATATAAAACATATGTAATTCCATACTTTTCTACAACCATGAAGAAGCAAAAGTAAGCTATCAGCTGGCTGCTTTTGTTAGCCAGAAGATCTGATATTTGCTTTTCCTTTCTATTTTAATCAAGAATGACAAAGTCCTTAATGAATTCTGTCTACAAATGACAGTTTGGTGAGCCTTAGGGAACACCCCACTTTAGACATGTTTTCATCCAATGGTAATTAATTGACCCATATTCTTAGAGAAGTTCTTGCTTTACATTAGAATGCACATTCTCTGCAAAAACTAATTTTTACATAATACGCTTCTTTTATCTTCATATCATACAGACATTTACTAGTCTGAATCCTTCTTGCTCTCTCTCTTTCACTTTCAGTGATTACTTTATTGCCAGCTATTGTCTGATTCTGTTGAATCATTTTCTTTCTTGTAATTACAAAAAAAATCTTCATCTGTGAATCTAGAACATTTTCTATTGAAAACTAAATATGACTTCCATGTATTTTCCTCACATTTTTGGTCATATAATTAATTTTCTCCTGTGACCTTCTGGCAAACAGCAGTAATTCAGAGAGAACTATTTTGCGACTAATGCCATCTTTAATCTTTGACTTTCAACTTCCCATTTTTGCTTTACTTAATTCTATGGATTGATCTGGCCTTTACTTGTCAGCACCCTCTTGCAATGACTACTGCACATATAGGTTCCAGCAACACCCACATTCTAGCATTTGCAGAATTCTTCTACCTTCCTGTTTTAAAGAAGAGGAAATACCTCCCTCATGCCATCTCTCCTGGTTTAGTCCTCCTTTCTACATTTTATTTTAAACCATAATTTTTAGTACTTTCTCTAACAGATCTTCTCCCTTACAGATCATCTGCTACTGGTCTTTGTACTTTTTAACATAGCCGCAACACAGCTAGAGTTAGCCTGCCTTCCTGCAGTTCCGCCCATTTGAAACATCTTCCTCTATCTCTCAGTACAATTGATTCACCAACTCTCTTCAGGCCATGGTTTAAATGCCGAGGTGATATTGGTGCAAAAAACCTTATTGCCTCAGTTATCTCAATGTTTTCATGTCTTTAAATTAAACTTTAATAAAACTTCACAATACATCTGAAGAGTCTGTAATTTTTAACAGCATTGGAACCATAAACAGTTCTTACTTTCAAGAAAAAAATATTTCAAAAATGTGAAGTAGATCCTAAGTGTTACATACTGCCTATGATTCATCATACTAGAAAAATGCATTTAAGATTTACTTTCATTGGGTATATATTTTGCACTAATGCCACAGAGCAGAACATCATAATGCATTACAACTTGCATTAGCTCCCTAGGGCTACAGCTTCAATAAATTGGCTGGTATCTACAGTCAATATTTCTTAGTAAGTTCCTGAACAAAGGGATTAGTAAGACTTCTATCCAGCATATCCACAATTGTGTTTTAATTCCACAGCGCTATTTGCAAGAGTAGCAGTTTTAGTCCTGGTGGATTGGCCAAATTCCGATTGAGGATTTGCATTTTGCATACCTACTTTGCCCCTGCAGTTCAATTTGATATGTTTTGGCTCATCACTTCCTGCCTTAATACGTTGTAGCCTGATGCCAAGTATTGTTAAACAGCTGCTGTACTTCCCCTGAGAGGATTTCAGTAATGTGTGACAAATTCCTACAGATATATCGAAATAAAAGGTGCTGCAGTGGGTTGTATAGAGTGTCTGAGGACTCAGATGGGACTTTCATCTCTCTAGTGCCTCATTTTCACAGCTTTCTTAGGAAGGAAAGAAAGAATTATCTACATATTGAAATAAGATGGATCTGAGGGACCTAGGTATCAAGGGAAATCCTTGTATAACATAGGAAAGTAAAAAAATTTTAAAATCTTACCTACTATAAAGCAGACTTGAAGAACCATTGACAGATAAAGACCTGTAGGGGCTTCTTTCTTGTCACTCCCATAAAGACATTTGGTAGGCTGATGACTTCCCCATTTCCTTTAGATAATATAGCTTCTGAAAATTTATGACAGGTGGGTGGAAACTGAGAAATAACCACAGTATTATCCAAAGGTATAAAATAATGCCTTATCTTCAAGTATTTTGTTACTGTATTTTAATAACAATGTTACTAAAAATAATAGTTATTAGTAAATAACCTTCTTATCTTCAAATTTTAGTTGCCTGTTCTCAGCATCACTGCTCTCAATACTTAGTAGAACCAGCACAACTCAAAAAACAGTAGATAACGTAAACGTGATTGAAGTTGTATTCAAGATAAAACTAATGGAACATCCTCATTTTATGATACGCTTCCTTTGCTTCCTTACAGTGTGAGAGAGAATAGAGAATACCACTATCTAAAAAGGTGGACGCAATAATTGCAAGCTGTATCAAGAAATGGAAATCTATGCATGTGTTTTTTACAGTGCTTGTAAAACAGTATCTCCTGAGTATTATTCTCTTAAATTTGAAAATCTAAACAAAAATCTTGCAAGTCTTTACAGATTACAGAACAGAGGATGTTTATTTGAGCATAAGCTTAAGGTGAAGAGAGTATATCAGAAGCAAGTGAAAACACTAGGACTGCAGCTCATGTGTTTCTTTGTAGGACAGCACTGGAGACACTGTCCTCATAACTGTACACTTACACTTCAGTGAAACCAATGGGACTTTAACTAGAGATTAATCCTGTACTTATGCTCAACAGCTGCCCTAAATATTGCCCAACAGTATTAGACAGAAGTTGTTGCTTGCTGGTTTCATGACTTGTAAGAACAAAAGCTGAAGCAGGGATAAAACGATGAACAATAGACAAACCAGATGGGCAGTGGGTTTGAGCATAGCTCTCACTGTCCTAACTGGACACTAACCTCTTGTGCCATCTTCTGACAGAAGGTTTGAGTAATCCTCTTTTCAGTCCCTATGGCAACTTTCAGTCAGTGAGGTACTAAGCATCTCTGTATACCTTTTCTTGATCTTGCTTTTACATTCACGCATGCAATGTTGCACATTTACATTACAGAATGAAGCCGTAAACTGCACTTCAGTAGGCCTATTCAGGATTTAACAATACGTCTGAGAGGAGAATATGTCCCATTATCAATATTCTGCTGGCCTACCAGTGCTAGTATCAGCCCCTTAATCAGGAATATAAGATAATGAGAAGTATTTATATGATTTGCAGGTTAAATATAACCAAGGCAGATTGACTTAGACACAGTATACTAGCAGAACGTATTAGTAATTAATATTGCAGACAAGGGATACTTAACAGGCTTTAAGCACCGAATTACTCTGAAAAATTAATGACTTAAAGAATATTATGCACTTTAAAAAGTCTTGGAAAAATATAGTGTTTAATACATCATTAATTGGATGCTCTGAAAATACATATATTTTATCCACAGACAGACACTGTGCAAAATGAAACAATGGAATTGAGATCAATAATGGTCTTGACTACATGGTATGACACCTCTTTATAAAATGTCCTTAACCTTGAAAATAGTACAGGAAATGGCAAAAAAAGAAAACATTAAGAAGATACATGCCTGCACTAAAGATGTTTAAAATTATATAGGCAACATTTACTGTGTCCTAGGGATTGTCAGTGTACTGGCTGCAAATGAGGTTTGCTGGCTAGATGTCATGTGTGCAACAGAAATTCTGGTATGGAAAAGGCAATCCCACCACCTCTGCTCTGTTTGTACTAATCTAAGGCCATATGTTTAACAGTGTACACATTTTATATCCACATCTGCTGCTGCCATCTCCCTTTTGTCCCTATTTCTCACCAAGCCACAAAAAGCATTGCAAACAAGAACAAAGGACATTCTGCTAATGGTGCGTCCAGGCCAGTAGTAAACTAACTCTATTTTGCTGTGTTTCTTCAAATTATTAACTTTGTCTCCAATGCTATTACTGCATTCCTGCTAGTTTCTGTGCACTTAAATTTTATACTAAGAAAGACCCATTAGTATCTGCTGCTGTCAGAAAATTTCAGATTTGGAAATTTGAATAAGTCACAGCTTTCCTAGGATCCCCTAGCTTTAATTAGTATTCCACGAGCCAAAAAGATGAGTCTCTTATAAGGAGACAATGAAGTAAAATAGTAGTGTTCCATAATGGAAATGCATTTCTTTGATCCTAAAATCTAGTGAACAATGAAGCAACTTATTTTTATTTTTCCTTTTATTTAGAGTTTAATGGGAATTAGACTGAAGGGTTGGAAGAACATATTATCCAGTAGTAAACCTTCACATCTATTAAACAATATTTGAAATTAGGAAGTTCTGTTGATTAACTGAACCAATATACCTCAGTCTTCATGTAACAATTGAAATCTATTTTCTGAAATAATATGTCTTCTCAATGTCTACTTAACAGGGAATGTCATGAGTCTTGAGGAAATGAAGGTTTGTTAAAGGGCTCCTATTAATTCAGTCTGATTACCATTGAATCTTATAATCAGCCTCATATTTTAGTATGAATAACATGCAATTTCAGAGCCTGTGAAACAGCATTTGGTTTGTACATCTTTATCAACATCAATCCAAGCTGCAAGTTACTTATTAAACAGTACAATTTGGTTTAAATGCATCTTATAAAATGTGAATTTCTCATTTCTGTATTCTCGCTAATTTGACTTTCAGACAAACTATCATTTGGAGAATTTGTAAATAATGGAAACATGGATGGACTCTCATTGTGTACTGATCCTGCCTTTATAAAATAGTCTGTGAATTAGTAAGGGTGTGGAAGGTTGTGGTTCCTTTTCTCCATATCTTCTTACATATCTAACTAACTAGAGTGCTTTAATGTATATCTTCTGTAGGATAATATGTTAAAGCTACTGTACATCTTTAAGAGGCTGTTAGACACTGATTTCCCATAGACTGCAATCAGCTCTTTGAAATTGTAGTGTTTGTGACAGAATAAACTCCATTAACTTGTTTTATTATTACTGTGTGCAGTCAGGAGGAGCAATGCTGCAGAACATGATGAAATGACTAACAGTCTTCATCAGTGCACAGCAGAATGTTTTCTCCTTACACAGAATATATAATTATTGCTCACATAAACAGGTAGATTTTTTTTCATATTTCTCAGGTAATACTGGGAAATCTAAGACTCTTGTTCATGGGAGGAATAAAAACAAATTAAGCTTCCCCTTCAGTCCAATTTGTTACAATGCTGCTGCTGTAATTTTTGTCTATGTTATAGAGAATGATACATCAAATAAAAAAACAATTCAAATTCAATTGGTTACTATGACAGAGCAGTTCGACAAAGCCAAAGGAGCTTCAGAAAGGAAAGATTTACTGACCAGTTGACTCCCAGAGGCCCATTAGTCAAATTTTGACAGCTTGTACACAAGGTAAGCTGCCAAGCAGAGTAAATGAAACAGAATGAATCCAGCAGATGAAAGTATAGTTTACCTTATGTAAGTAAATATAAGACAGATATCACAGAATCACTGTATATTTCAGAAGCAGGTATTCTATACCGCAGACAGCACAGCTGCCAGTATTTATCTGAAGAGAGCGGTATTCTCTTCCAGAGTAACTCTTACAGCATTAGCCACTTCAGAAATATAAATGACTTTTTCTCTTCTCCTTTGCCTCCATTTTCTGCTGGCTTTTTGCTTTGCCAGTTTAAGATGAAAGCCAGGTTCTGAGCTGACTAGCTGCATGGGACTCCCAGTATAAACTTCAAGCATATTATATTTTAGCCTAACAAAATATAGGAAACATGAAGCTGAGCAGTCACAAAGGAAATGATTGAAAGGAAAGTTGGTACAGATGTAGAATGATGAGAAGCAAGGAAAAAAAAACGACATTAAAATCCAATCCAGTCTATTTTTGCTAGTTTATGATTTGCAAATTGAATATAACTAAGGAGAAAGGTATTTTTTGTAACAATGATTTATAGATTCACCCTTCTACTGGAGAAGAGTTCCTTTTATGTTATAGCAGTGTCTGTTCTTGCTATTATAGTTAAGGGGGTGTCAGATTTTTCATTATATAAACCCCTATATTCAGTGGTTTGTACTTTGGCCATAAAAATTCACAGTATACTGAAACTTCAAATAAGATTTTAATCTTATAATATAAAATCATTAGTCCAATTTTAAACTAATAGAAAAATTAAAATTCTCATGTTTACTCTGTTCTTATTCAGCTTGTGTATTGTACATTGTATTTGCTTCAACACCACATTATACGTTCTGGTGTTGTACAGCACATACACATCTACCAATACATACATGATACATGTATTCCTGGGTAAAAATAAAAATCTCACTGATTAAAAAAAAAAAAAAAAAAAAAAAAAAAAAAAAAAAAAGAAAAAAAAAAAAAAAAAAAA
>VXBL01001071.1:120001-158391 GCA_013400195.1 Aramus guarauna
AAAAAAAAAAAAAAGTCAATTTGGAACCAATATCTACCTACTGGTGGGCTGACAAGAGTGCAAATAGGAATGTAAAGTACTTGCAGACTTAGAGGCACATAGAGGAAGAAATAATGGAATTTAACTGAGATTTAAACAAAGTTATTTGGTATCACGATGGAGTAGACTGTGATGGTGCACCTGACAGGTGGTAATCTAACTGCATGCAATCATATACCTTTATGTACAGTCTGTGTATTCTTCTTTCCCCTGCTCTGGAAATAAAATTCACATATATATAGCACAATTTTCTAAGAATATTGCAGGCATACATGCAAGTTAAAAAAAAAAAAAAAAGCGTGGGACACAAAGAAAGCAATAAACAAAACAATCTGGTCTACTCTTACAGCCTACTGTCCAAAAATTGGAGAGGAATTGGTTTTATGGCACAGTTCACATTTTGGCTTTGTTCATTGTGAAACAAGCTGGAAAACCATGTAAGGGAACAATATCACAGAAAAGATCTGTAATACCTCCTCAGAAGAAACAGTAGTCTGGTTTTGTAATCATGCTTCTCTTCCTTTTCCTTTTCCTTTTCCTTTTCCTTTTCCTTTTCCTTTTATTTTTTATTTTTTAATTATTTTTTATTTTTCCCCTTTAATTTTTAACTTTTAATCTTTTATTTTTTAATTTTCAATTTCTCCTTCACTGTCACCTTCACCTTTCCTTGTTCCTTTTTCATTTTTCCTTTTTTTTTTTTTCCTATACTAACATGATATGAACTTTTTTTCAAAAAAGGAAGCTGATACTAATATATATGGTTTACAATTGTATGAAGTAACCAGTTTCAAAACCAGACGCAGGCACAATCTCTAAAATATTTTTTGTCTATTTTTTCTTGTAAAATACTGCCAGAAAAACAATGTGTTTTTCACTTGACCACAGGCTTTTAACAATCAGTAAGGCTAGAGGGCATGGCCTTAAGTCAGTCATTCAATATGGCCAGGTTATAAGGCAACAAAAAACAAGGAACCCTGAAATACTGGAGAGATGTGAGAATGGTCAAATGAGAGCTGATCTGAACGGCAGCCCTGTGCTGGAATCTTCATTTCTAAGGACATGTAGCAAAGCTCCTGTTGTGATAAAAAGGATAGAAGATTGGGATTTTGGTAGGCCTTAAAATGACACAGAAAAATCAGCTGGAAACAATATGCAGTTTAAGAAACCCTTTGGTACTGTATTTTGACCCTTGGCAGGACACTGTGACTTGGTTTTGATGATGAAAGAAGAGAATTTATTGATTTCAAAAAGTTGCACTTTATACAGTTCACATTCAGGATAAAAAAAAATATGAAAATTAAAAAAAAAAAAAAAAGAATCCCTTGAAAGAATAAGGGTCATACACTCTAACTATCTTATATTCGAACATGGAGGAGAAAGTAGCAAGGAGCACGTTTCGACCTTCCTGATTTTTTTCACAGTGCATGAACCAGCAGCTGTGGCTCTCTGCAGTCCAGCAGTACCTCCCGTGCCAGGGTCGCGTCAGGAGAACGGCAGCAGGTTCCACAAGAGCGAAGGATGCAGTGAAACGCAGGTCTTGGCTGTGGAATACGCGAGACATCAGGGGCAGGTGAGACTTCCTCCTGTAGGAACCACCTTGTGTCCAGTCTGGCTCTTTCCTTTGGAGGAACTGCCACAAACCTGACCTCAGGTCCTATTTATTTCTGTCTCCTACACATGCTGAAAAACATGCATTTTCTCTCTGTACTATCATATATCCTAGATTGTCCTTTCCTAGTGTATTTGTACGTAATTTGTTCAAAGAATTTAGGACATTGATAATTCAGGAGAAATCTACCCAAAACATTTAACAATAGGGACTGGTAGTGCTGTAATAATTAAACATAAATTTATTTTAATTTTACAATGGCCTTGTACTTCTGTGATGTATCTTCTCAGCCATACAGATCACTCTGGTTTATAGCAGCATACGGGGCAAAAAATGTAATCCTTTACAAGACCCATCCCTTTGTGACACTGTTACTTCGGAAGAACTGCCTGTAAAAATCACAGAAGACTGCGCATGAGCAAATCCCATTTGTAGCAATTAACCTCAAGAAATGGGAACTTGCTTTACTCTACTGTATACTTCAAAGGCAACAGCAATGTAAACAAAATGTTTGCCTGTTTTTCAAATGATGACCTTTTCAGTGAAAGCAAATAGCTTGTATAGAAGATAATTCATATTCTAACACAATGTATCTCTCTCACTCATGATAATTTCTTATAAAACAAAGTTTTCCTTACTTTTTCTTTGTGTTTATCTAGTTTGTCTTCTTGTGAGCAAAGCTAAAGCTCAGGGAGCATGATTCATTGGACAGACCAAGTCCAGCATTAGATTATGACTGGTTTACCTTGTAGAGGCAATACTTCTGAATCATAAAGCTCCTCTAACTGGTAGATGGCTCTAAGATACAGGGTCAAAGATCATGGGCACATGCTAAGGCAAAGAGCTTTTGTCTTTGCCTTCCACCCGCAGATGGGATGATTTTCATCAGCTGACTAATTTGGATTCCCAGTTGTTGTCCTGAACCTCTTTTGCTATGCTAAAGTCTGTATACTTATTTCAGGATGGAGAAGCTGTCACAAGAAGTAGGAGCATCACAGAATCAAAAAAAATTTTGCTGTAATGAATCTTGAAGAGTCATCTAATCTATCCATCTGTTCTGATGTAGGATCCATTATACCCATATCATCCTTGACAAATTTTTAACCTGGTCCTTAACGCTTCTGACAAAGACCTTCCTGGGCAACATATGCTACTAATTCTGTACCATCATCATTAGAATGCTCTTCCTAATACATATCATGATTATCCTAAATCCCTTTTGAAATGTAGGACAATTACTTGTATTGCTCGTAGGCTTGTGTGTCTCCTTTGAACAACACTCTGAACTATTGCTGAGTGTCTTTCTATTCTGCAGAAGCCTTTTACAGAATTGAACATTATCATCATGGACCCCCTGGGTCTTATCTTTTTGGAACTAAGGTATTAGTGGACCGGGCATAAAGTTCTGGACTGCAGAACCGAGTAGAGATGTTTCAGTTCACTACTGAACACCGGGCAGCAACAACTTCTCATTCAATGACTTTTCCTAGCCATTTTACAGTCACATTGCAAAAGTTTCATTCAGACTATATTCCTTACATTGCCTATGGGAATGTTACAAGAGACAGCAAGCCCTGGGTTATAGAGAAATATAAAGAGTTAAAAATGCTTGACTACCCATTCCTCACCAGAAACACTGGCAAGTTCATGGTGAATCTTTTTTTTTTTTTTCAATTATTAATCTGCTAAAGCTCTTCTTGAAAGCAAGGAGAATTTGTTCCATTTGAAAATTAATGATATTCCTTATATAGATTAAAATCTTCAGGAGTGGTTCCTAAATTTTGTTTTCTCTGTTTAATTGTATTGGGTACTTGTAGGATCATTATCTTTAATAAAATTTAACTATTCTGGCAGATGAATGTGTAATAGAACATATACTTCTCCCTTGTTTAACCATATGGATGAATTTACAAGAAAAAATTAATCATTTGTTTTAATGTACGACTATGTCATCTTTAAGTCATTAGACAGTTTTCACATTTCTGCCTTCAGTTGTCCTGTGAGATAATGACTAAGATAGCACACATACAGGGAACATCATAATGAAAAAACACCCCACTAAAGACTAAAATCAACAACAAACAAAAATCTAGCTAGAGGGCTTTGCAGACCAATATCTACCCACCGTCCAAGTAAAGAATAAGCACAGGAGGTAGAGTCAGGTACCTGGAAGCCACACACTTTGTGATGATGCAATTGTATACTTCCTATTAGATAGATTTAATGAAAGAAGTAATTCTTAGCAATTGCTACGTCTTTGCTACTATATCTAAATTTGCACTATGCCCCCCAATCCAAACACAAATATGTGGTAATAATTAACTTACTTTTTTTTTTTTCCTGAAAATGTGAAAACAAGTAATAAGAAGATAAGAGAGAGAGACTGGAAATCTAGAGGGCATATATCTTTGCCTCTGTGTTCACAGAGCAGGCTATTAAATAACTGAAGTGACTCATAAGCCACAACACTTGCAGTGACACCTTGCATTGGAGCTGGTTACGGGAAGCCATCTGTTATCTCAGGAGCAAATTGGAGGTTATGCAACATCATTTGTGTTGGATATTTATAGTGTAACTATCAGTGTCTACAATAATCAGATTTCTCAAGTGTACTCCAACACTTACAATGACGTCTTCCCAAGATTTTCATCAAAAGGCTTGAATAAGAATAAGCTATTGTTAACAACGTGGATCTTGACAACTTGAAAACACTGCTTTCTTGAATTGATTGTTCCTGTGAGAAATAAAATCAGAAAGGCTGAACTGAGTACCATTCCCTGCTTTCTGACTTGGGGTACAACTGTTTTGAGCATCTTTCACTTAACAAGGAAAGATCAAACAATTCAGCATTTTATCTTTATTGGAATGTTGTGCATACTTTACATCATACAATTTTCCTGCCTTTATACTTTTTTTTTTTTTTTTAAATTTTCAGAAAGATTTACTTCAGATTACTAATCTAGATTTATCCTTTATCACTGAATTTAGCAATTCTCTCTCACCAAAATCAGCTGTGCTGGACTATGCTTAACAGCATTGATCTGTATATGTATTATAGAGCTAAGTTAGAAATTTACCCTTTTGTTCAAAGATATGCTATGCACATAGCTCACTACCCTTCACCATTATCTTAAGGACAGTTTTGGCAGCTAGTAATTTGGAAGGTGTAATTGTCCTAACAGCCATGAAATGACAAATTGTAGGCTACCAGCTATGACAAGTTCATCTGATTTTTTTCAATCATGCATATATATTCCACATGTGATTTAAATGGCTCAAACCAGAAAAGTCAGGAAAATACATATTTGAAAACTAGTCAGCTGTATCCCAATACTTCTGCCTTTGTCACTTTGTTGTCCAAATCCGCTTAATTTTCAAGAATAGGTCTGGCATGTAACTATTTTTTTTTTTTTCCTAAAGTCAGTTTCTTGACAAAACTCATACTGATCATAATAATAGTAACGTTTTTCTCTGTCACTGGACAAATATTCATATGACTTGTACCACACCCCAAATAATCCTAGTGAAGTCTCCAAAATATTTCCTGGTAACATAAACTTTTCTCCATGAAATAACATTTCCTTGTAAAATGTAACTTTTCTTCTCTTGAAAGTCTGATGACTGTTGGGTATGTTTCTAGACTGGTTTGATCATTTTGTGACAGTGTAAAAAGACCTGGAGCTTTGGATTTTCAGTACTCACCTGTCTGAGGTGTAGCAATGAATCAAACATTGGTTTAAGGTTTGCAGAGACTTTCCTAACTTTCAGCTTCTTCCAACAGCTGCAGTGTTCCCTCTTTAGTTATACTGTGAGGGTGTCTAGAGAGAATATCAGCAATCGCGGCACCTTGCTGAGCACATGGTCTGCCAGCAGATTGTACTACATCATGCACAGAAGTGTTCTTTGACATCTCACCTGCACACCTCTATGTCTTTGCTATTTGTCAAGGATAAGAGTCCTTTGCATTGTGTATAAAGTTGCAGCAATCTAATATGCAACGAGTATTTTTTACAGGTTTTTACTTAGCCACTGGCAGCAAGTCATTCCTTCTAAATATGAGCATGCAAAGTCACAGCATCATTTAATGTGTCAGCAGCATATGCAACAGCATTGGAGAACCATCAATCCTGTACCTGCATTCTGCAAAGTAAATATAGTGCATGATTTATTATGACTGATTCCCAATTCTTTCTCCCTCACTTCTGAGCCACTATGGCTGACTCTGCATATCTAGCTTTTTAATTCTAAATTTCTAATAGTCATGCTTCATTCTAAAGATTGATAGGAGAATTTCAGTATTTAGAGCAAGAATGTAAGGCTCAGTACTGCATGGTATAGCTACATTTTTTCAGAGTTTTAGCCTGCGTTTGCTATCACTGGTCAGAGCAGCTTCTAAAAGGATGCAAAACCCCAAACCTTATAATCTGTTAATGTTGAGTGCTAGCAACTTAAAACAATCAAAAAAGAACTTAAATAGTGGTTTGTTTATTTTCTGATCAGGGCTTCACTTGTGACCATGAATCAAGAATACCTTGATGATACCCTAGTATGTAGCTCAACTCACGTTAACTTAGGAAATTCCTTTTTCTCAGTAGCTCTTCACAAAGTAAATACATTTATTGTAGTTACCAAACACCAATTCACTACTACATTCAGAAGTATTTAGTATTTTCTGACTGCCTACAAGTAACAAAGAACACACCTGGGAACATATGTTAATATTCAGATATAATTTTTTAAATATTTTTTTTAAGACCTGAGTTTTAGAAGTTGAACATATATACATGGATGACTATATTTCAGTCTTAATCATATTATAATGAAAATATGTGATGTCTTAGAAGTATCGCTCGTCCTCTGTTTTCTCCTGACTCTGTCTGAACTTAATACCTGACAAGTGCTAGAATGCAAGTAACAGTTTGTATTAAAAATAATGCATTTTACTACACATTCTTTTATGTTTCTGATGGATAACAAGCTAATATAATTGTGTAAGTCAAATCTTTCTTTCTAGCACAAAGAGCAATTAAAGTACCAGTTACTCAACAGACTTTTTAACTGGAATGATACTATTCTAGAGGCAGTTATCTTGTATTGAATATTCACAGAGATTGAACATCTTTCTTACTAGGAAAGTATAGCAAAATATCACCATCCAGTAAGAAGAGCAAGGAATACTTGTTGTTTCTTGTTTGTGACATGGATCTTGGTATACATTTATCTTTGATGTGTCTAATTTTGATTCTACTCTGGACCGATGACATAAACCAAGCACAGATCCTCTCACGACAGGAAGATTGGTGAGGAAAACTCTACAAGTCACTTAGGATGGTATTCATCTCACTTAACTACAGACATCTACATCGGAGTTAATCACTGCATACTCCCTTTATAGTCAACGGAGAGAAATAAGCAGTTTTAGGATGCAATTCATCTGCCCTATTCCAGATAGCTACTTTAGGATAGAATCAATCACCCTTTCAGGCTGTCTTCTTTTCACCATTGACTATAAAGGTAGTCTGCAGTGACTAGATCAGATGTAAATGTCTGCCTTGCAGACATTTATGTTTGATGAGGTAAATCATCCTGTGAGATATAATGGGAGAACTGGTTACATAGTTACAGCACACAAACTGAGGTAAAATAGCCCTGTACATCTGTGGGAATAGTAAGTTTGGCTCTCCTTTCATTCTAGATTGCTCAGTCTGGAAACAAAAGGTGAAGCTCTGACTCAATGTGAGTGTCTATAGTAAGTTATTGTGCTGGCCACACAACAGAAAATGTCATATACACATTTTAATTCTGTTACACATAGGTTTATACATGCAACTTCTCAGGTGGGAACTCCAGATGACAATCAAGAGTGTCTTTGCTAACCATGCCCCTCCTCATCCAAAATCAGCACCTGGTCAATACTGGCACAGCATGGCAGGTGGTGGGATGCTGTGGCTGTCCATTCTGGTGGAGGAACAGAGATGGAAGAGCACTTGGTTCAATGGGAACCTGAAGACTGCCGTGTTTCCCACACTTTGTCAGTTCTCTGCTGACTGGGCATTTGGAAACTACTAGAACTTGAAGACGACAGTGTGCTGATAAGGCTATAAAAGCAGATCAAAGCTAATAGATTGCTCCTCTCATTTTGAAATACTATCATATGCATTCATGGCTCTGATTTTGCATAAAAAGATGAAGGAGCTGTGTTTCTTAATTAACTGGAGGGAAAAAAAAAGAATATGCCAATATCATTTGCATGAACAACATTCTCTACATAACCATTTCAGTTAAAATCCATTAATTATTGGTTGAGAGAGTCATAGATTGCTGTCACCCTTTGCATACAAACAAAGAATGTAATGTTCCTCAATCAAAAGCTTGTTCTCATACCATACAGCATTGGGATTTAGATCAGAAAAATTGAGAGAGAAAAGGACTCTTAATTGTAAGGTGAATGTATGCTTGTTAGCAAAGGTTCTGCTCAAGCCCCTCAAATGCCACTGGACCAGTATGATACTTGAGCAACAGGAAATTCTGAAAAACAACTCAAATCCTGGACGGGCTGAATGGATACCTTCTGAAGGTATCCATGAGTGCAGCTATACCTGCCAAAATGTACCATGGTACTCTCTGTTATCCTTCCCTATTGTCTGCCCAGATCTGGAACTCACGGAATATACCATAGCTCCCATTTCTGGTATAAGCTTGTGCGTTCTCTCCATGAAATTTGTACATGAATGAATATACAGTTTACAAATTAAAAAAACAGCACATGCCCACAGACCAAGTTTTATAATTCAGATATAGCTTATTCTTTTCCTAATGACCCATTACAGAGTCTACAGCTTTGAGTCTCATTCACTAAATCTCCTAATTAAGTGAGATGAATTCAAACTTTGTAGGTTGCAACTGTGATGTACAGGATGTGCTTTTATTTCAAATACTTCTGACGGGGGCCAGAGGGCCACCTTTTCTGTTTATCAGAAAGAAACACTAGGTTTTGAACCTGGCAATACAAGTCAGAAAAGTTGCACGACTTTGTAGCATCATTCAGAGTGAAGCAAGCGTCAGCAATGGCCAGATCGTGGGAAGAGTTGCTATCTCATAGTTTCTGAGAAACTAACATGCTTTGATCAGGAAGAATCTCAAACTGCTTTGGGAAGAAGATGACTGACAGTACTGATTTCAGAATGGCATTCTTAGTGTTTCACTGGCACAAAAATTTGCATCAACCATTTACTCTGCTATTTTTGACCTTTCACTGCAAGCACTGGTACTAAAAATGCCACTTTTTGAGTGGCATAATTTTGTTTTGAGTCCATTTTTCTGTTAGTATCTCTCTGTCTGCATAGAGTTTTTGCAAAATATATCCTTCATCCCCCTGTTGGCCATAAAAATTTCCTTTTTTTGAAAATGTGAAATCTGGGCAGAACCCTACACAGGAGCTTAGCAGCTTTTGAGGGAGGGCGTGGAGTTTTCCATAATGTTCAGAATGGGAAAATCACAAATAAGCTAGATAATTTGAATTAATATCTGGTTTCCACCTTTTTTTGGAGCAGAGAGTCAGGAAGTGTTAGAGTCTATTATATACATAATCCACTTTTTTCATAGAAGGATTTAATGGTAGGCTGGAAAAGCTTCACATACTGGTGTTCTAAGACTGCATAATTACAGACTTACCCAAGGGGCCAGAATAGCTCCACTTTAGCCCAAGAAAGGAGCAATAAATACATATATATATATATATATAAAATTATCTAATTGTTAAAGCCTCAGAGACCTTTGTGGATTCATAGATAAATCTATTTTATCTTGCACTATGAAAATAAATATTACTTATATTATTATGTTTTCATTAAGGCATGCAATTAAGTTAGACACAGAAGTGGGCCAGATTCTTGATCTCACTCTTTGTGCTGCTTTAATAGCATAAATGGGCTATAAAGTCTATTTAACAAAGCAGATGAAGATTCTCTCGAGGAGAGGGAATATGAAATGGAAATATGCCATTTCTTTTGCAATACTGATTGGATTACAGAGGCATGGTTCAGAATGCTGCTGTGTTACAGTGAGCCCTTTGAACATAATGGCCCTTTGGAATTAGATTCACAAAATTAGGTCTGGAATCAGCCCCAGGACTGCTATTCAATAATAGGTCCTTTATGTCTTATCACCTGTGTCCAGTGTATACGGGTGCAGCTGAGAAGCTGAACCAATGTATTTAACAACTTATTTACACCACAGTCACCATGACACAATAATCAGACACTCCTTGATTATGTCTGAACTGTTTGTGGACATCCAGTTTGGCTACACATCTCCCAGTAACATACAGATAAGATACTCATTTGGGAGATACACATTTTTCCATTGCCAGATTGATTTGCTCATTGCTTTTATTCCTTCACCAAGGCAGCCTTTACTGGTTTAAGTTACTATGAAGAGTAATAAATTCTGCATCTGACTCAATCGGGCTTTTGATCTTTGCCTGACTGCAAGTATACAAGATGTGGGCAATTACAAGGGTTGGTAGAAATTTGCATTTGGGGAAAGAAATGCAGATTGTAACTGTTTCTAATGTTTTCCGCAGCTTATGTGACAAGCCCCTCAGGAAACAGTGTTTTGGATGCTAACTCTCTTGTTACCATATTAATTGCCTTTGTCATGACAGTTTTGGCATCTGAAAATGGCTGGGAACATGCTGTGCTCCTCAAGAGACCAATCAAGGGCAGGGGAAATTGGTTTATTGGTTCCCAAAGCAGCCTGCGCTAAAGGTGCCGCTATTCAAGCATAGTTTCGAGTCTCCTAGCTTGAATGAGGAGCCAAAGACACTTCGGGCTAAGGAAAACAGAGCTTTCATTTAGAATGGTGCAGTGGAAACTGAGAAGTTTATTTCTCTGCCAGCATGACTTCTGCAGCTAGCTTTTGTGTGCAAATCTGTGTGTCACAGTACAGAGGGTAGGACCAGGAATCAAGGTTGCCAGAATCCAGTAAGGTCCTGGGCTTCCCAGGAGGGATCCTGAACATCTTCGGTTTTAAATGAGCTTCAGTTAAGCTTGCTGAAGTGCATGATTCAATCAAGATTTTCCCTGTGATCAAAGAATATACTCTCACAAGGGCAGGCTGCAAACTGGAGGAAAGGGATCAAGGGATAAATATCAGGGGATAAATAATTATGAATGTTATTTTAAGTGATGCTGGATTTATAATATGAGAACAAGAAGATGTTAATTTCTGGTTAATTTTTCTTTCTTTGAAAAGAGTGGCAAGCAGCTGTTATGCTCTAGGTGATGGACTGTAGGTGGTAAAGGGATGGGTCGGGATGGCAGGTGGTGGGGCAGCGAGGAGAGACTGGAAAAAAAAGAACATAAGGAGAGGAAGATCACATGCACATTAAAAAGCCAAAGGAGTTGCCACAAGAAAAAGAAAGGGGGAAAAAAGCACCCAATTCCATTACTCACTTCAGTTTAAGCCCAGCAAACTCAGATTCAGTAAAAATTTAGTGATGCAGCAGAATTATGTCTATAATGTTAAATAAAGGAAGAGAATCCTTTTCAGCATGAACTGCAGAAGATATAGAGAAAGTGTGCAACCTGACCCTATTATCTTTCCCATGTCTCAAACAGGCAGGGAAGACATATTTTGAGTTTTTACTGACATATGCAAAATCATTTTTTTGACATTTAGTGAAACTAGTGAAATGTTAATGCTGTAGGGCCAGAATAGTAAGCTTATTGCAGACAGTTTCAGTGAAGAAGGGAAAAAAAAACAACCAAAAAAACAAAAAACAAAACAAAACAAAAAGATACTGAAAAACCAGCAAAAAAGGCAAGCTTGGTTACTAGCTTGGTGTAGGCAGAAAGTAAGGGAAGAAACAGAAAGAAGTCTTTTTGTTTGACTGGGTTTTGTTTCTTCCTATTAAACAATGATAAACTGTTCTTGGTCCTTAGGCCTAGCTGATCAAAACAGGTGGGTGGAAAAAAGATGTAGGAAGGCCGTGTCCCTGTCCTCTCGCATTCCACCAGCCACCACAGCAGGCTCTGCTATGATGGTCTGCTGTACTGAGCATCCTCCATAACAGCGGCTCGCTTATCTCCCACGCAATATTTATTCTCGCTAAAAGCTCATGCATCTTTACATACACACACCGGAGGTCACAGAACATGGTTTTTATGTCCTGAAGCCCTTAGCAGAAGCTATAAGTACTTCTGTAAGGTGGACATGTCTCAGAACAGCACAGAGGTCTGCAGAAACATGATAGGGACCACTGTGCCTCTGGAAAGATAATGCAATATTTTAGTAACTAACAAAATGGTAACTTTTACAGCAGAACTTAGCCCTAGCAAGCAATCAAAATGGATGAAGCAAGGAATTATGCAAGACACTTCCTGTTCCCTTCTTCCCCTTATTTAAATGATGTATTTTGCAGTACAACAGAAGCTGTGAGTCAGGGAGAGGCACCAGGATCAGTAAGATTTAAGTGAGAGCATCAGTACGTCATGACAGATTTTGAATGGCGTTACATCTATTATTCATTACTTACTCACATCCAAGTCTATAGTTAAGGGAAGCGATTTGACAAGCAAGACATATACGTAAATTGCCCATCAGATGATATAATCTACTACTGAGGGAACATTTCAAAAGGCCCAAAATATGACAGAAAAAATAATACACCCTGTATGCTAAGTACATAATTGTCCAAAATGCTTGATCTGAACTTTATAACCCTTTTCATTTGCAAATTTCAAGAATTCTTGGGAACTCACTGTATTGGGTTTGCATGGCAAGGTTTTGGTAGTTGGGGGCTACAGGGGTGGCTTCTGTGAGAAGCTGCTAGAAGCTTCCCCTGTGTCTGACAGAGCCAATGCCAGACGGCTCCAAGACGGACCTGCCACTGGCCAAGGCCAAGCCCATCAGCGCCTCAGTGATAACATAGTTAAGAAGGGAGAAAAAAAAAGTTAGAGAGGGCTTTTGCAGCCAGAGAGAGAAGTGAGAAGATATAAGAAACTCTGCAGACACCAAGGTCAGTGCAGAAGGAGGGGCAGGAGGTGCTCCAGGTGCCAGAGCAGAGATCCCCCTGCAGCCCGTGGTGAAGACCATGGTGAAGCAGGCTGTCCCCCTGCAGCCCATGGAGGAAGGATGAGGGGGTGTAGAGATTCCACCTGCAGCCTTTGGAGGACTCCACACCGGAGCAGGTGGAGGCACCTGAAGGAGGCTGTGNGAGGGGTGGGGGGAAGTGTTTTAAGATTTGATTTTATTTCTCATTCCTCAACTCTGTTCTGTTTGGGTATAAATTAGATGAATTTCCTCTCTCTAAGTTCAGTCTGTTTTGCTCATGATGATAATAAGTGAGTGATCTCTCCCTGTCCTTATCTCCACCCACAGTGATAGAGCGACTCTGGTGGGCACCTGGCCCTCAGCCAGGGTCAACCCACCACACTCACAGAACACTGTAAGAATTTTGGAAATAGACAATACTTCTTGAACAGTGGAGAAACTCTCCTGGTGGCAATGTTCAAGGAGAACAGTTAGATAGGTATAAACCTAGCTCTAACTATTTGTAGATTACAGTGCTACAAATATGCCAATGTTTCTGCAGTAATTTTTGTTCAAGGGGATCTCAGATTGCATTTTTCCTAGGTAGTTACACTGATGAATTTAGTTGCATTTTGTAACACTACTAACAGGATGCATTTTACCCCTTCTTTTCCCAGTTGAAAAATAAATTAAACAAGATTTTTTGCCTTGAACAGACATTCTAGGATAAATATAAAACATCTGATGCCCTTGTTGTTTTCTACAGCATAGAAGAAAATAGTTTCTTACAGCTGTAAAGAAACTATTAGGAGAAACAGTTCTTTGTCATCTGTGACTTGGCTCCTAATACAGCTCAATAAATATATAGTTTGGTTCTTCCTCTACCAAAAAGATCAAAAATGGCTTCTAATGTTTCCATCTGTATTTCTTTTTTGAGTGTCACAGAGAGCATTGCTCATGTGGGACTAAGTCTTTTTCATCTCTAGTATCTAGTTTCATTGCTACCCAACCTATGGGAATTTGTACATACTATAAGACAACAGTAATAAGTACAGAGAACAAGATATTTATTTTTCTTCCCTGTTGGGGCAAAACCACCTGCATCCCTGCATTAATTAGGGCCATAGAACAACAATATCAAGGACAGTGATCTGTCTAGCCCCCAACTACAATTTTCATAGACTCCCAGCTAGTGAGTTTCTATCTTATGTTCTCTCAGTACCACTATGATACTACTACTAATAATAATGACAAAATCAACAGTTGTCATTGTCAAGAGGAGGAACTGTGGCATCTTTTGATTTATTTTTCCTGTTTAATTGAATTGTTTCCTTGTTAGCATGAAAAAAAAAAATCAAAAACAAACAAAACTTTGTCATATTTAACCAGATCTTACTTGATATTTAGTAGTATAGTACATGATGCACCTTGCATGACAGAACTAAATGTATTAATCCATACCCAGACTTCAGAAGGAAGGATAAACACTCTGTTCAAAAAAATTAATTCAAGTTTCCAACTTAGAATCATGGTCTATAAAACAAAGACAACATGCTGTCATTGGCAATGACATTTTAGATCCTCCTAAATATGATTATTCATGACATCAAAACAACCATGTTTCTAAGTTTTTTTTTATTACTGTTAAATCTTTGCTGCTTAAACACTTGCTAATCTTTTACAAAGGCTTGAAAATTACCATTGAGCAAAAACTACAAAAAACCCCACAAAGAAAACCATTTTATACAATCTGTAAATTCCACTTTGTTGCCATGATTTAGAGTGTCTTTAGGTTGTAAGGCTTCTTCAGAAGTGAAACTTTTGTTTAAAATGGGAAACAAGAGACTGTGGCTTCTTTGTTAAGGGAGTGTCTCTCCAAATACACATTAATGTAATGTTGATTTTATGAGTCACTGACCAGAAGATCTGACAACAGTCAGTCTTAAGAAGATTTGCACTGAGGCAGCACCTATGATTCCCAGGTGAAGGTTAAACACAGTTACATAAGGCACAATTCAAACATGAAACAAAAGACGAACCCTGCACTGTTCACCTAATTTGGCAGAATATCTCTATGAAATACAAATTTTATGCTGTTCCACTATATATTGTTTTTATACAAATATCTGGCAGCAAATATCTTGAAAAGTGGCTCTTCCAGAGTGTTTATCTGTAAAGGAAGAATTTACATAATAGTTTCAAAAATGCAAAAAACCCCCATTTTTCTCAGATTTGTTTCTAAGGTTTTAAGCTGAATGAGACACTAACCACAGCTACCTTGATTTGTCACAGCAAACACAAGACGTTCTCCAACTACTGCTGTAATATGAATGATAAAAAATAAGCATCTTTACGTCACTAGAGACTCAAACCCCTTCACTTGAATATCGTCAGTCGCACATGAATCAGGATTCATTCCACAGAAATTGGTGGCGTAAAGCCATCTTAAGCAGCCTAGAAAGGGCATCCAAAGAAAGAACCCACTGCACCTAGCGTTGCCTTCTCTGAAGCTGAGTGAGCAGCACCATATGTAGTCAGTGGAGGAAATAAGCAGGCACTCCCAGAGGAAATTTCATGCCATCCTGAAATAGCTGTCCGAGACTTGTAGGATGAATCACTCTCTCTTGCTCACTCTTTCTCAGCTGTAGCCTACAGCCTTAATGCCTAGCTTAGATTTGATGCCTAACTTTTAGGCAGCCAAAGTTAGGTCCAATGAATCCTGCCTCTAGTGTGAAGAGAAAGATTTTTCTAGGGGTTTCATAAAGAAATTGAGGGACAAAGAGAGAGGGAGCAGTCTGTGGGGATGAAAAATATTTTTGAAATGCAATGTTTTTAATTGCCAAGACTAGCCAAAAGTAAAACCCCAGAATTATCTAGACCATATCACTGAAGTCAGGAAAGTTTCATTGCATCTGCTAGGTTTGTAAGTGTTAGTGAAATTGCCTGAAGAAATTTCTCATATTTTGTATAATCTACCACAGAATCCAGTATGAAAAATATTTGGCAAAACCCGCCACAGAATTTTGGTAGCCTGAGCCCAGACTTTTTCTGAAACACTACAAAGAAAATAAGGAAAACTATCCTGTCTGATATAAACTTCTTTGGGGAAAAATGTCTTATGTCTTTTATTTAGAAAGTATACATAAAAATTACACCCCACCCTCCCCCACCACCCTAAAATCAGACCAGCACTGTTTTGCACTTGCAATGCATGATTTAAAATGTCTATACAAAGGGTAAATCAAGCACTACCTATGTGCTGCTTTCCAATTAGGCTGGGGGAGGTTAGAGACATTAAAAGCCACAGTAGAAGCAGTCTCAGCTGTACCATCCATTTTATTTGTCTGTTGAAGAAAACAATGTGCTGTATCCAAGAGCACTTTGTCCTGAAGTGACTAATGCTGTTGCTGTAGTGTATTTGGAGGACAGCATGTTAGGCATAAAGAATCAGGATCCTCAGCAAGAAGCACAGCAAGAAATCAGAGAAGTATATTCTAACCATAGAGAAGAGACAGGAGAGATTAATAGGATACAAGAGCTGAATTCCTCACTTTTGCCGCAGGAAATGAGATAGGCACATAACAGGTATGTGCTCTGCTGGTGACTTACTCTATTTACAGAAGAAATATTATGGATTGGGGGCACTATTTGGGGTTCTGAAATGCCCACTCTTCAGATGCATATGATATGGTAAAAAAACCCCAGGGATTTAAGTAAATATCCCTAAATTCTGCTGTTCGTCTTTTCTCTGTTCCACTGTTTCTTTGATTTGCTGCTGTATTTTACCTGGAGATCTCGATTGTTGCATCACAGCAGCAGCAGCAGTTATCTCAAAGGAAAAGGTTTTGTAGAAGTAGACAGTCACAGAACAAGAGAAATGAGGGTTGACACAGACCTCTGGAGGTCATCTAGTCCAACCTGCCCTTCACAGCAGGACTGTCACTGCAATAGAGCAGGTCAGTGCTTGGCTAGACTGGCCAAGTCTTGCATAGCCCCAAGGATGGAGATAGCACAGCTTCATCAGGTAACCTTTGCCTGTGCTCCCCAACCCTCCAAGGAGGACGTTTTTTCAAACGTTCTGTCTGAACCTCCCAAGCCACAGCTTGCATCTGTTATCTCTTTTTTTTACCATCTTCACAATCCACCCCACACCTTATTCTTTCTTCCTGCATGCTAGCATGAACTATCTTTTACAAGGGCTCCATGTAATCTTTTTGTTTTCTATCCACAGTAGGACTCAGTAATCCTATCATTTGTGCAACTGCTGTTGACTTAAATAGAGACATCAGATTACTCCTGAATTATTTAGGAGATACATCACTGGAAAACTAATTTTCACAGTTCAAAGTTGTTAATTCATGAGAAGCTCAGTGATGACTTTATGACCTAATATGGTTTGGAAGATGCCTGCATAACAGCAGACAAACTTCTAGACTTCCTTATGCAACCTTTTAGGTGAAAGTGTACACAAATTCCTGTGTTGTTCTTTTAAAATATACTGCTGGCTCCCTTCATCACAAGCATGGCTTTGCCTTGTGGGGTTTTGTTTTATTGCTCATTTGTTTCTTTCTCAGCCTCCTCATTTGTTTTCCTGGCTGTAGATCTTATCCTACTCATTTGTCTAAGTAAAATTGTCCTTGACTGTTTCTCTTTCCTCACCCCCCACCTACTCTGATGAATTCCACTTACCGTTGTCTCTTTCCCTCTGGTCACTTTGTACCATTGCATCTGTACAATATTGCAGTACTCATTAATAACTTCCTTGAGTACTTTAACAATGGATGATGGTTAAAGAGTCTTTGAGGAACAGTTTAGAAAAATACCTGTCCACATTTTGATAAAATAATGCACAGATTTTTCTTGACTCAGGTAATAAACAATAGTTAATAAAAATTAAATGGAAGCAAGTGTCAGTAGTCACAAGTTATTTTGAAATGTGTTTGTCCTTATATTGTAGTGAAGTCTAGCATGCCTCTTATAAATACTGCTCACCTGAAGACATAACAGTCCATGCAGCTATCACCACTGCATCTTGACAAAATTAAGTGCTATTTGTAATCCCTAAATCAGAATCAAAGCCATGTTCAGCTATACAAATAAACCTTTTGGAGGTAAAAATGAATGACAGAGGTATTGTATTATACTGCTGTCCCTTTGGTTAAATACTTTTTCCTCTCCAAGGTTTGAAATAGACTGTCCAGAAGTTAAATGAGCCCACAGATGATCTCCTAAGAGATCTGCTAGAGTGGATTTCCACAGTAGATCCACTAAGTTAGATGTCAGGCTAATGCCCAGCGCTCACAATAGTTCCAATAAAAACCCTGTGTGTCAGGAATCACTTAGTTTACATGTTCTCAGCTAATGGTATCAGAAGTCTTCAGTCAGATTATCACAAAAAGGGGGCCTTTGCCACTTATAAAGGTTAAGCTTGGAAACTTCCTGATCTTTTTGTTATGTTTGAACTCATGCATAAGGGAGTATGACACTCTGAAATCTGAGTGTGTAACCTGGCTGGTTTTCAACCTCATCTCAGCTTTTGAATCACATTTCTTTTCCTTTTCCCTTCCTTCCTCTCTTCAGCACTACACTTGGAGTTTTACATATGGGAAAAGCAGGCAAATGGGTGCATTGCCACCAGGTCCATGACTTGGGCAGTCAGAGGACCAGAAACAACAGACATACAGCAGTACAAACTTGTCTAGATGGTGCCTTTGAGTCACCCCTGCAGGAGTCAAGCTATGAGCAGCCTCTTGTTTCAGGGTGGAGTTTTTATATACTCATAACAGACTGATGACACGAGCACTGATGTCCTATGGTCTCAGTGTAAGGCATTCAAGAACACAGTCAACAAAATATTTTTTTCCTTAAAATCAAAGCATTTCACAGGAAAAACTGTTCATAGCAATCTATAACTTGTCTATCTTTTCGTAAGGCTTATTATTTTCTGTCATGTGGGAAATACCCCTACTACTTTGAGACTTACTTCCTTGTCTTTGACTACTTTCTTTCCATGAAAAACTCAGTAAAAATATACCTTGTTCTCTCTTTCTCCTTCTCAAGAGTCTTTTTACATTGAACTAAACCAATATACTTGGTTACTTTATGCACTTATGTATTGTTGATCCTGGACGGGTAGCATTCAGGTCTTACCATTAAGTTTCTATCATGAAGGGAAACAGATACCGATCGGGTGCTTTTTTGGTGCCATCCAATGTACCTCCATGGAACAGGAATAAAGTCTCATTTGCCTAAATGAAGTAGAAGCAAACAGGAACTGACAGTTTCCTTGCACACAATTTCTGCGCTGAGCTTTCTGACATGGCCAGGATTCCTCTCTCTGAGGAACATACTGCCTGCTGGCTTTCCATTTCTATTTCTACCTCAGACACAAACAGATCCAATCAGTGCCTGTATCAATGAATCAGCAGGGAAAGCTTTTGGATTCTCAGGCCCTTCTTTATAGCTCATTCCATTGGGCCATGGCTGTATTGTTTCAACTATATTACTCCAAAAAGAAATGTAAGTACTTCTTGCATTTAAAGCTTGTCTACATGTGTAATTATTGAGAAATAATTACTAAGCAATAGGTCAGAAATGCATGACTAGCTTATAAATGCATTCTTATTTCAGATCTAAGGAAATATTACATGGTAAATAAGGAAAAGGTACTCTTTAAACTGAGCACCCAGTGAGCTGTTGTAGAATACCTATTCCAGTATAGTTTAACATTTTCTGATGGTTTCTAGATTATGCATATAAAGCTGGATTATGCACATTACTTCACATGCTAGTTGTGTTATTTTTGGCTACAAATAGTGGAACAAGGCAGATACCTTCAAGAAATGATTCAAATTTTAGAGAACAAGGTTCTTTTCAGATTCGCAGAAAAAGACCTGGGGGTCTTGAACATAAGCCAATAATTTACCCATGCAGCAAAGAGGACTGATGCCATCCTGGGCTGATTAGCAGTGCTGCCATCAACTTGAGGGAGATGATCTTTCCTCTCTACTCAGCATTGATGAGGCCACAGGAGTCCTATGTCCAGTTCTGGTCTCTCTAGTAAAAGAGAAACATGGACATACTGGAAAGAGTCCAGAAAAAAGCCACAAATATGATGAAGTGACTGAAACATTTGTCCTATGAAAAAAGGCTGAGTGAGCTGGGTCTGCTTAGCCCAGAGAAGAGAAGACTTAGGGAGATCTCTCTAATGGATATAAATACCTGAAGGGAGGGTGCAACAGAGCCAGGCTCTTTTCAGTGGTGCTCAGTGACAGGACCAGAGGCAGTGAGCACAAACTGAAACACGAGAGGAGCCATGTCAAACCCCAAATACACTTACAGGTCAAAGTAGAATGATCATCATTTAAACAGGAAAATGTGAGCACACATCACTAGCTGTAATTTAAAAATGCTCATTAAACTGTTTGTCACTTCAGATAAACTAACACACAAAAAGTAGCAAACAACACCTGAGAAAAGTATAAATGGTAGGAAAGGGTAACGTCTGATGAAATAATTATTGTTTTTTTTTAAAAATATTCCAATGTATATATAGGAGAGAATATATTTTATATTTTTTTAAAAGACACAGCAATGTTTATAGATCAAAGTAATTCTATATTGCATTTAGATTGTGAAGGGACTGTACTGTTGTTTTGCATCTATATAGATAGGAGCACTCAACATGCTTACCACAGTGAAATTATAGCCCTGATATGGAACTACAATGGCAACAGTAAATAATTAAAATGGTAATAATTTGTGCTTTGAGCAGAGTACCTTGTCATTAAAAAGATATGATTTGTAAATAGTGGAAATTCAATGGGAGTAAGAGCCAATGAAGGCGAGTCTCAAGTCTTAGCTACACCATATTAACTATCCTAAAGCCCAACAGCAGCAGTTTGTAGTCAATCTGCTATTTTACAGACAGCTAGATAAAAATGAAAGCAGCCATTAAAAAATAGAGTAATCTGTTATGTGACTTTATCAAACATTTCAATCCAAGAACAAGTGCTTTGTTTAATAAGACCAATTTGTTCATGAAAGAATTTTGTCCCTTTGTCCTAAAATGCTACTTCTAGAAATAAAACCATGTGTAAAAATAATTGTCAGCAAGACAAAAGAAAAACATATCTCAAAACTGCAATTACAGAAAATGAGTTATAACCATTTTATAGGTTTAAAGATAACTGTCTGTCTGTCTGTCTCTCTTTTTCTTTTTAAAGTCCCTGACCCAGAGGAACTAAACCAAGATCAACTCAGAAGGACTAAATGTTCTCTAAGAACCTTTAGATTTATCTGATGCAGCCACTTTCCAAATTCCAGCACAAATATAAAACAATTTTGTCAGCACAGGATAAATGCTTTTGGTGATAAGCTTTCATTAGGAAATATCTAGATAGAATGAAATTAACTTTTTTTTGTTGAGTCTTTGGATTAATTATCTGGTGAACACCTATTGACTGAAGGTTGCGCGCTTTTTTTTTCCCATTTCAATGAATACTTTCCCTCATTTGGTTCTTCTTCAGTTATTCATTGTAAATGTTGATGAAACATTCCCTAAGGCCTCAGTTCCTCCTACCTAAATTTGAGAGGTTTCCTGAGATGCTCTTTAGGAAACTGTCAGTCTAAACTTTCTTTTTAATCAACAGTGAGAGATAAATGTCTCCAGAGGGGTTTTCGTCTACATCACCACTTGGAAGTGCCTCCCTAACTCCTGTGTAGGGAACTTGAATTGGCTGCAGTGCTATTTCGATATCTTAAGTAAGAGCTTAAAGCTAGGTTGGATGTATTCAGGCCTAAGTTCTCGAAGGCTCTTTCTCTCATTGTTTTTCCTTAAACTTTTACCTAATTTTTTTTTTGTTATTTTCTTATCTGAATAAAACTGAAGTTCTGATCATATGCTCACTTATTTGCTTACTTACAGTCATACGTATTACACTATTCCAGCTCTCCACATTGATAGAACTTACATTTAATCAATATTTAAGTAATACAAACCATGCGTACTTCAGTACATTATTACCAGTGAATAAATACTAACCTGGCCAGCACTCTCAGCCAGTTAAGCTGCAATACATTTTAAAGTTCTTAAGAAAGTATTATAGGATTAATGATGTTGGACTGAAATCTAGACGCCAGTTGCCTTATAATAACACAATTCTGTATTACAGACTGAATACAAAAAGTAGCAAAAGTAAGGAAAGCTGATGAAGTACTGTAAGTTTAAAATTAATTAAGTAGGCATTGAGAAAAACCCAGCTAGACTACATATAGCTTTACAGTACAGAACATTACTTTGAAAGTATGGGTAATTTTAAAAAGAAAACATAAGAAAATTAATTGCAGCTATCATGTACTTTGGACTAAAAAAATATTAAAATTACTAACAAACATTTTCCTTTATTTTTAAGATTCTGAATTAGACTATTAATTTCTAAAAAAATAAACCTCTAGTAAAAATCAGAAATCAAAGAGTAAAACTATAGAGCATTTGAGAACTGGGAAGAATTTTCAGTTGTTGGTCTTAGAAGTTCTATATGGAATTAAATTGCATGTATATATTTTATTTGTTTGTTGGTTTTTATGCTGCTTATCACCATCCTATCTGATTTCTGTCCATTTAAAATCAATAGCAATAAAAAAAATGATAATGAACTTCAAAGATTAGGAAGGACAAAAATATTGAACAAAATTTTGCCTAGATTCTTTGGAAGTTTTTTGTTTGGGGCAATTGTTTGTCACAAGCTTATTTTATTTATTTTTAGTGTCATTTCAGTAATATAGACATCATTCTTCTTTCTATACATGCTGTCCTGCAATGTGCTGTAAAGACTTTTTAAAGATGAAAATAGTCTGAGCTTATAAAAGACAAAGTCTAGGTGCATAAAATGATGCTAGAGAGAAAAAGACTAACTACTTATACTTCGAGTTGAATGCGCTGCATCAGCTATGTAAGTTAGACCTGTTATATAAAGTAATCAATAAGTAAATCTCCCCAAGTCATCATGCTTTTTCATTTATATTTTATTTCTGTTCTCAAATCCTCAGATATATCCACTTAAATAGACAGTATATCTACATGTTACTGTTTTGAAGATAGTGGGCCATCATACAAGCACACAACTGAAAGATTTGAGGCTTCAGAAGGGATCCTCTTGAGCCTTCCTCTTCTGCCACACAATCTCAGATAAATCAACTAGAGTTGAATTTATTTCATCTAACTTCCATCACTAACTTAATCTACATAGGCAGTTCATATGTGAGACAAATCTCACCTATACAGAAAGGCGTTTAGGTAGTTAAAGATGAGACTTCTAGCTGTCTTTGAGATTTAGGCATCTAAGTTCCCTAGAAATTCCCATCTGAATTGTTAGATATCTAATTGCTTTGTCTTGTTGTCTTGACCTTGACATTGCCATCTTTATTCCTGAAAAACAGAATGGAAATAATAGCACTTGCCTACCTCAAAGGGATCTCTATAGTGAAGATAAACGCATTGTTTCTGAGGTGATCAAACTCCATGATAATGGGGACCATGTAAGTACAAAGACATTTTGTTTTATGTTTGAAAACTACATCATGCACAGTGGGGGCTTCTGAAGACTAGAAAGAATAGCAGTAACAATAACTTTCCAAATCCTTTTTTTAAAAGCTGTGTCTGTAGGATAAATACAGAATGACTAATACTATCACAATTTAGTGGTATTATTACAATAAACAAGTGCTAAACATTGTTTTAGTGTATAAATGCAGAACCAAGGGCTTTTGTTATGTATCATGTAAATATATATCATAGAAAAAGGAGGAAAAAAAAAAAAAGGTGGACAGAACAAAACTGGAGTAATTTTAAAATCCTGAGCTGTTTGAGACAGGTACATCAGTAACAATACCATTAGAGTTTTCAGAATGCACCACAAGCCTGCAAAGTTTATTATTTCACCACATGCTGCAGAGTTTATTATTTCAGGAGTGAAATCTACAAACATAATGAAATTGAATTGAATATACAAGGCTGGATATGTACCTTGAGGGCATTTCAAATATTCGCACGCTGAGAAACTGTAGAGAAGGAATATAAGGATAAACGAAATGTAGCAAATAGAAGTAAGTATCAAAAAGCTAAAGAGAGCAAGACTGGAGGAGATAAAACTGGTAAAATAATAGGATGTTTGGGGGGTTTCTTCACATCTTCTTTGCATGCTCTTTCACTATCTAGATGGATTTTAGAAGCATAATTTTCTTTTACCAGAGAAGCAAGATAAAAATATCTAAGCAGCCCACAACTATAAATTCTTCTACTGACCACTTGTTACGTGAGCCTACTGCAGTACATAAAATCTTCTTAAAAACAGACTTGGCAAAGGATATAGCTTTTGTGGTTAAAATATTTGAATGGAAATGTCAAGATGTTTTACAGCTACTTAGGCTGAGTAGAGCGCACTGAGATGTCTGGCTCAGTTATCACAGTCTCACATTCCTGCTCAGGTAAGTAGTTCTGGGGTCCCTTCTCTGATAGACGTTGGTGCCAGGTGTACCAGAAAGTTGTGCAGTAGCTTGTCTCCAGGTAGAACTTTCTCCTACTGCTCAATAATTAAACGTTCAGGTGAAGTGAACTCTCAGGTAACCAAGGTTAGGGCGAAGAAGATCTTTGCTTTGCTTTTCTTTGTATTTTTTCCTAAGAGAAGGAAATTGGCCAAAATTAATCTCATGTCTACTGTCACTGGGCAAAATTCCACTGTCATGCCATTGCGCGTATCTTAGTGAGGCCACATCTAAGGAGTCTTAGGGGTCACTTTTACCATAGAGATGATTCCTAGTCACTAACAGCTACTAATCAATTTGTTTTCCTGGTTTTGGAGGATAACATGGCTATGCAAATGGAAATTAGGTTGGAGGTTGTTTTTTATTTGGGTTTTTTTTTTTTTCCACTCTTACAATGTAACCAGAAGTTCACTAAGACAAAATTGTGAAGAAAATAGCCTCCTATGTCATGACTGAAGCAACATCATCCCTATAAGGCCTTGCACTGAAAATCTACAAGAGAGTTGCAACTTATTCAGAGTTGCTAATAGCTACTTTAAAAAGAGGGGAGCAACGATAATTTCGAGGGCCTGCAGCTCTCAGCATACAGTGCCTCAAGCTTGATAAATCTGGTTCTGGGACAGAGGAGGGATAAGAAGAGTATCTGTTTTCTCAGGAGTAGTGTGTCCTGGGATTTGTGGTCGTCTATAAGCTGTATGTTTCCAATAAGTAATAAAACTGCTGCAGGCTGCATTGCAGAGCTGCTGAATGTGGGTCACATTCTACCTACAAGTAATAATTTGGCCACCCTACAAGTTAAATATTTATTTTGTTAAAGTCAGTTTCTTACCATTTCCACTTTAGTTTCCAAGGGTTCTTTTGATGGTATTAACACCATAAGCAGAACTAAATATCTGCAGAATTATAGCAAGTTTCTCTATAACATTTCACTCGAATCTTATTCTTCCCTCAATAGATTAAAAGGTCTTTCATCTCTGCAGTTTTAAGTAGTATTTTCCACAGTAACAGGGGGAGGCCACATCTCTGCTAGTCAGTTTGCTGACTATTTTAATGCTTTATAATTTCATAATGTTCTCCCCTAAGGCTGTCCAAGGGTGATGCACAAACCCTATTTCAATGCCTTATATTAGTTGTCCAAGACAATGTGTTGATTCTTGACTTTTCTCTTTCTTCCACTCAGCTCACTGAAGATAAAGAGAGGCTGTGCTTGTAGTGTCAGGGGACCTTGGGCTTTTAAGACAAGTTGCTTTTTACAATTTTGTTTAGGAAGCTTCTCCTAATATTAAGAAGTAAGTCCCCTCAAAAAAGGAGAGGGAGTAATGAAAGATAAAAGACTAACTGTTGTCACAATTTTTGCTTCTCTACCCACAGAGACTGTTTCTCATGGCCAAGAATGTCTAGGATGAACTTGCTTTTTCAGTATGTATTATGTAAATGTATTACAGCTGTTTTACAATTGTATTGTTCAACTTTGGCAATGCATAACTGAAGTTCTGTAGAGACAGATATTCATACCATCAAGGTATCAAAAGACTTCGAATGAGTTTGTTGCTTCCCAGTCACTACATCAAAGCTGTTGACAATTTTGTTACTCACCAAAGAAAGAAGAAACTGGAAAAACTGTTAGCCTATTTACAGATATTTTTTACTGGATAAACTAAGACTGTTATACCAAGAAAATGTCTATACCAAGTAATCTCTATTTAACATGATGAGGAAGAAATACATGGTTTTCTTATTCTTTCCTAGGTCTCTAATAGCATAGCAATTATTTGGGTTTACTGTTTTTTTTTCTCCCAGTTTAGAAAATTTTACTAAAGAGGAGGATAGACAGATGCAAGGTCTTTGTGCAGGTATTTCTAGCTGGCCAGATAAAGATTAGGTCAACTCTGGAACTGCATGGGTGCAAAAGAACAGTGATGTACCCTAAGGTATGCAACTGAAAGGTATGAGCATTACCATGCTAATGCACATGTGCATTATGATGCTAATGTAGCCCTGTGGCATCAGCTTATAGATGGCTCACATCTAATCAGATTGGAGTATGATATTGTGGTTTAACCCCAGCCAGCAACTAAACAAGCACCACATAGTCAGTTGCTCACTTTCCCCCAGTGCCAGAGAGAATTGGAAAGGTAAAAGTGAGAAAACTCATAGGTTGAGATAAAAACAGTTTAATAATTGAAATATAATAGTAATAGTAAGTAATAGTAATAGTAATAGTAATAGTAATAGTAATAGTAATGAAAAAGAAGATTAAAAAGCGAGAGAAATCAAACCCAAAAAGACAAGTGATGTAAATGAAAACTATTGCTCACCATCAACTGACCAATGCCCTGCCAGTCCCCAAGCTGTGGCTCCCCTGCCAGTGTCCCCCTTAGTTTATTGCTGAGCATGACATCATATGGTATGGAATATCCCTTTGGTCAGTTGGAGTCAACTTTCCAGGCTGTGTTCCCTCCCACCTCCTTGTGCACACCCAGCCCACTTGCTGGTGGGGTAGTGTGAGAAGCAGCAAAGACCTTGGTTCTGTGTAAGCACTGCTCAACAGTAACGAAAACATCCCTGCTTTATCAACACTGTTTTCGTCATAAATCCAAAACATAGTCCCGTACTAGCGCGTACGAATAGAGAAACTTTAACTGTGTACTGTAGAAACTCCACAACTGAGATCAGAGTCACAGACAGACAGAAGACTCAGAGAGAGAGAAAAATAAAGGGGAAAGAATCTGTTAGTCTGGAAACTGATGCAAAAGCCAGGAACCAACTAACAAACTTAACATGTTCAGTAAAGATACTATCAGGGAAGCCCTTTCTGGCCAATTTAGATTTTAAGAACTCTAAATTGTATCCAACCTTAATGCAAATGGGAATGTTGACACATCGTGAGAGGCACAACATTAAGAACATTAAAAGCTGACAAAATATTTTGACTAGTATGGTCATATTCCAGTTCAGAAGGAGAAACCTGTCCTGGTGGCAACCAGCCAGTGTCCACCTGGGAGGGAACCACCAGTGGAGAAAGAAATTACGGTTCCAAATGCACCCACATTGTCACAGGCATTTTCAGATATGCTATGCTTGACAGGCTAGCATTTTTTACATGGGCAACTGCATTGGCAGCTGGAATCCTGGCATGCAGAAAAGATCAAAAGGTAGCTGCAGAGACAGGCAGCTAGGGACTGGAAAACAGAAGATTTTCCCTGATTAATGGATAAAACATCTTGACTACCATTAGAAGCTAAGACACTTTTGTCCTCAGTAGTAGTTATGTCTTTAAAGAACTAAATGTGAGAATAACTTTTAATGCCAGGACCAGGGATCCAGTGTAATCAATCATATCTTTCAGTCATATGTGAAAGGACAAGGCACAATCACAGTACAAAGGAATATAATTCTGTGTCTTGTGCTCCATGTCATCTCAGTTCTGTCTCCATTCCTTACGGTTCCTTGTTAGCAGGACCCCATTGTCCAGAACAATGTGTGTCCTCAGACTGCTTCCTCCTACTTTTATCCTGTCAATAAATATGACTGTGAATGATCACTTAATGGAGATCCTTGTTCAGTTTGGAAAATGTCATCTAAGTCTGTTTGCTTTAGGGGTCTGATTATTTTCTTAGATCTTGTTTCATCCTGCCTCAAGCACCACTGTTTTATCTGTTTTGCAATGAATTCGATTCCCAGCACAGTGAGCCTCTACAACACCTGAGGATAGACTTTGGTGTTTTTCATCATGGAGACGAGCTCCCTGGACTGTGTTATTATTCAGATCCTCAAGAAGGGCCATCCTGTCAGTCTCAAGCCTCTGCTTGCTTGAAATTGTGCAATGGGTTGACCAGGTGTCCACCAAGCTGCTCTATCACTCCTCTCCTCAGCAGGACAGGGATGGGAGAAAAATAAGATGCAAAAAAACCCCTTGTGGGTCAAGCTAAAGGCAGTTTAATACAGCAAAAGTGAAAAACATGGAAGGAAAGGAAAAAAACCCCAAAACACTAATTCTCTACTTCCCATCAGCAGGCAATGTCTGGCCACTTCCCGGGAAGCAGGCCTTCAGTATGCATTGTGGTTTCTCTGGAAGGCAAATGTCATAAATAACAAATGGCCTCCACTTCCTTCTCCTTTCTCTCAGCTTTTTATTGCTGACCAGACATCATATAATATGGAACATCCCTTTGGGTCAGCTGTCCTGGCTGTGTCCCCTCCCAAGATCTTGCCCACCCCCAGCCCACTGGTGAGGGGAGCAATGTTGCAGAGACAGCCTTGGTGCTGTGCCAGCACTGCTCAGCAGCAGCCAAAACACCGGTGTGTTATCAACACCTTTCCAGCTACCAATGCACAGCACAGCACTGTGAGGGGAAAACTAACTCCTTCTCAGCCAGACCAAATACAGTTTCCTAAACTCAACAGAGCAAGAAGCATGGTGATGAAAGAACATGTTAGAGAAGTCCTGCAATAGTTATCCAGGTGGATGCTGGCATTACATCCTGTCGTGGTTTAACCCCAGTGGGTAACTAAGCACCACACAGCCACTAGCTCACCGCTCCTCCCCAAGGGGATGGGGAGAAGAATGGAAGAAAAAAACAAACCTCATGGGTTGAGATAAGACAGTTGAATAGGATGACAAAATACAATAACAACAACAACAACAATAACAATAAAACAAGTGATCCATAAATGCAATTTCTTACCACATGTGAAAGGAAAATAAAACAATCCAATGCCCAGTCTGTTTCTGAGCAGAGAATCTGCCTTCTGGCTAGCTTCCCCAGTTATATATGGAGCATGACGTTCTATGGTAGGGAATATCCCTTTGGCCAGTCTGGGTCAGCTGTCCTGGCTGTGCTCTCCCAGCTTCTGGTGCACCTGGCAGGGTGTGAGAAGCTCAGAAGTCCTTAACTTAGCGTAGACACTACAACTACCTAGCAACAACTGAAACCATCAGTGTGTTATCAATATTATTCTCATACTAAAACCCAAACACAGCACTATACCAGCTATTAGAAAGAAAATTAACTCTGTCTCAGCCAAAATCAGGACACATCCTTAGAGCAATGCATCCTGATTAGGAAATCTACTAAGAGACTTTTTATATAACCAAAGAATTCCACGCAAGACTTATACATGGAGTATGGCATAGCAATCAAATAGATCTACAGTGCATGCACCTTGTCTTATACAATTTGGGAAATAAGTATAAACCACAACGATGCACCCAGATATTATCTAAGGAATTACTCATTGATACTACCACCAGACACTTACCATCAAGAATGGAATTTGCAGTGAACTGTAACAGTTTTAGCTGGCAGTAATGCTGTTAAGGTTGTATAAAAGTTTTTTTTTCCCCCCAGCAATTGTAAGATGCACAACACAATATATACATAATGATTTATTACTTACTAGTTAAAGCATATGATACTAAGTGTCCCAAAGAGTTTATTGTGTCATGCTTTGCTTGAAATCAAGTGCAGTATTAGAGACAGTGTGATTAGCTCAATCCTGTGCGTGCATCTATCTGTGCATCTGTATGTGTTATTTTAATATTTCTGTAACATGCATACATGTATTCCGGTTCTGCTTCAGAAAATTGCCAACCACAATTTCTATTGACAGACTCATTCAATGCTGACTATGGTCATAACCTGCCCTGGACTGATGAAAGGTGACACAATTTGTTCTTAAATGATTACCTAAGTGAAGAAAACATTTTAAGGACAGCAATTGTGGTCTGTCTTCAGTGCTGGAGTTTTTTTAAGTCACTTGTTTCACCGATTTAAGCTCTGACTTTGAAAAGGCCAAGCAGCAGGGGAAAAAAATATAAAACCTTAGGCCCTATTTCCTAAGGGATATGTATTATCATTATTGACCTGTTCAAGGAGAAGTAGCAGCTGGAGGTAGAGTTGCACACAGTGTACCCTGGCATGCTTTTACTTCAACTACAAGGACTCCTCTCCAGTTATCAATGTTTGTACCTAGCAGAGCTTTGACTTTCATGTTTCCTTTCAATACAGGTCAAACAATCAATGCAGCAATACTTTTTCTCTTCAAACACTTCAGTTTTATAGGGTACCACTGTTGCCACAATCATATCCCCTTTAATTTTCAAATCAGCTTTGGATTTGTTCCAGTGTCCCCTTTAGTAAATTGATTTTTAACAGTAAGTGGCTTACATTGTCCATGTTTCTTCAGAAAATGTCTTGCTTTGGCAACTTCAAAAAGTTAGAGAGAAGAGAGAAAAACTACTGTGAATCCTTGTAGAGGTAGAGCATCATCTAACATTTATTTTTTCGAGTGGTATTAAATCTCTCTGCTGTCATATACTTACACATGCACACACATACTCATGCACCCTTTCTTTCCAATTAAGTGTACTTTACAACTTCCTTATAGAATCTTGTTATCAACTATAGGAACTGTCTTAATTCTCATATTACTTTTTCTAGTTACCTGTTTTCATCAACATTGCTTACATTGTCATCACCTTTTCATTTCTGTACTTGGCTACTTATGCATTGATCCCTTAATTGGTTTTATAAATCTTTCTCTGATGTTTTGTCTCTGTTCTGTATGAAAGATAACCCCTATTGAGCACCATCCTCCCTGCATTTACTATTGTCCCGTATATCTCCAATTTTCTACCAGCTGTAATTTTTTCATTTGCAGTTGCCATCTTCCTTTAACAATTCAGCCTCTTTCCTAACCTTAACCTATTTTTCACAGTAAAACTAAAAAAATTACAAGTGAAAATAACTGACTTTATTATTTGACTGAATATCAAATAATAGATATTAGTATTCACTTCACACTTAATGGAAAATATTCCACTTAGTGGAATATTTTCAAAGTATTGTAGAAACACTGGACCAAATTAATCCCTGATGTAACTCCTTGGAGTAAATGGAACTATGCCATTAATTATGTGATCCATTAATTAATTAATCTTCCTGGTCACTTGGTGTTATAAGTACTGAAAGTTAAGGTAACTTGCCCAAGGCACAAAACAGTGTATCAGTAGCAGAACTAGTAAAAGAAACCAGCAGTTCCTGGATGCAGGCCCAAAACCTAAATTCAACAGGATATACAACCTGTATTTCTGAATACCAGTAGATGCTAAGTAAGAATCTCAATATAAAACGCTGTGAGGCTTTAATGGCTTCATGCTTTGCCAGTAAGAACTGGAGTTGAAAGTCTATCTCAACCGCAAACAATTCCCGTCTGTGGTAGTATCTTGTCTGCAACAAGCAAAAAAGCCAGGTATTAATACTATATTAATTAAAGTCATAACATTGCCTCATGATATTTGGAAAGATGAATGTCAGAAGGGGAAATAATAAAACCACAGAAAATTGCTAGAGCTCCAAGATGAAGAGTTTCCAGTCAACACCAAGCTCTCCTCCACCAAAAATACATGATCAGCACGTGTGATAAGGATTTTTCTTGGCAACATTATTTTGCTTCTTCCTTTCCAGAGTGATGCAGTCACTGGGACTCATTTTAGAAGAACCCAAGTTCTATTTTTCAGCAAGCTATAGAAACAAAAATTTGAGATAGACCACAGCTTTGCTTCTCTTTCCACCAAAAAACACCCCTTGACAATAATGACAGAGAGGGAAGCCCACCCACTGCAGTCTGCAAAATGTGAATCTAAAATACTTCACTAAATTTCTCAGTGGTATTTGCCAGAGATAAGGTGAGGACAAAGGGCACCTGTGGTTTCCGTTCCTATAGCCTAGTCTAGTCTGGGGCTATTCACAGGTCATTCTTTGAATGACTGACAATGAATTTTAAATTCCTATTGAGCTAAAATCTTGACATTTAGTACATTCATTCTTTATGAGATGCTGAAGAAAAAAATCTCCCAATTGAATTTTGACTTTTCCATTGCAGGTTCCTAAAAGGTCACTGGCCCTTTTTATTAGCTGCAACCATTGTCAAATCTTTGTACTAGAGGGTAACAGTTAACAAGAGGGAGGTTTTACAAGACTTGTGGGGAGTAAGGAGTCACACCATCACTAAATTTCAAGATTATATCCATTTTTTAGCAGTACAGTTTGCTACATCTCTTCTTTAAAGAAATGAAGGTAAAATGGAGTTACAAGTAGGCCCCAAGAATATATATTTTGGTCATCCATACTTATATTAAGATTAAATTAAAAATTATTCATTCATGATGCCCAGATGATGTGGAGATTATTCTCTGCACGAGCGGCTATTAGACTAAAACGTACAATCTTACATTGTGTGTGCTATTTCTACAATCTTTAAAACAAATATGAAAAATTATTATAACAACTATGATACCAAATTAAAATCACTGAGTGGTGCTGAATATTTCACAGTGTTGTAATTTCTGTTTCCCAGAACAACTATAGCACTATAAGGAAAAATACTGAAAAATGCTTTTGAGTACTGGAGCTCACCAAGACTAGGCAAGAGTGCACAAATGCTAATTCTGATAATCATGGTAAGAACAAACAGTGCAGTAACAGATGTATTTTACAGAATCAAAGCATCATGGAACATTTGACACTGGAAGTCACTTCTGGAGATTATCTAGTCCAGCCTTTCTCCTCAAGGCAGGGTGAGCTGGAGCAGGTTGCTCAGGGCCACACCTGGTTGAGTTTTGAGCATCTGCAAGGGTGGACACTTCACAATGTCACTGGAGAACCAGGTTCAGGTCTTCAACCATCCTCACATTAAAACATTTTCCTCTTGTGTTTATATGCAATTTCCTGTATTTCAGCTTGCGACCATTGTTTTTTCAATGGGCGCCACTGAGAAAGATCTGTCCTCTTTATTTGTGCACATGGACAAGATCTCCCTGAGCCTTTTCTTTTCCAGGCTGAACAGTCACAGTTCTCTCAATCTCTCACCATATGTCAGAGACTCCAGTTCCTTCATCACCTCTGTGGCCCTTTGCTTCAGTATGTCTATCTTGTACTGGGGAGGCCAGAAGTGAACCCAGCACTCCAGATGTGTCTCACCAGTGCTTAGCAGAGGGGAAGGATCACCTCCCTCAACCTGCTGGCAATGGTCTGCCTAATGCAGTCCAGGAGGCTGTTTGCTTCCTTTGCCGCAAAGGTGCATTGCTGACATAGGGTCAACTTGTTGTCCACCAACATCCTAAATCTTCCTCTGCATAACATTAAGAAGGGTGCATTAAGAATGTCATCAGCAGGTCGAAGGAGGTTATCCTCTCCCTCTACCCTGCCCTGGTGAGGCCACATCTAGACTACTGTGTCCAGTTCCAGGCTTCACAGTTCAAGAAAGACAGGGAACTACTGGAGAGAGTCCAGTGGAGGGCTACAAAGATGATGAGGAGACTGGAGCATCTCTCTTATGAGGAAAGGCTGAGAGAGATGGGTCTATTTAGCCTGGAGAAGACTGAGAGGGGATCTTATCAACACTTATAAATATCTAAAGGGTGGATGTCAAGAGGAAGGGGCCAAACTCTTCAGTGGTGCCCAGCAACAGGACAAAGTGTAACAGGCACAAACTGGAACACAGGAAGTTCCATCTCAACATGAGGAAAAACTTCTTTACTCTGAGGGTGACCAAGCACTGGAACAGGCTGCCCAGAGAGGTTGTGGAGTCTCCTTCCCTGGAGATATTCAAAACCTGCCTGGATGTGATCCTATGCAACCTACTCTGGGTGATCCTGCTTTAGCAGGGGGAGTGGACTAGATGATCTCCAGAGGTCCCTTCCAACTTCTACCATTTTGTGATTCTGTGATAACAGCCTTCCAGGCAGCTGACCCCTCAGACTGTGCTGGTAGATAGGTTTATTTCTCCTCAGGTTTAGGACTTGGCTTTCCCTTCTGTTGAACTTCATGAGGCACCTGTCTTCCCATTTCTCCAGCCTTTTGAAGTCTCTATGGAAGGTGATAAAACCACCTGGTTACATCCCTCTAACACCATCAGTCCAGCCATTTTTTTGGTCTGCCTCAGTGTCTGATTACCTAGTCTGTAATTCATCAGTTTGTCTATGTCAATGTTATCAGAGACCTTGGTGCAAGTCTTACTTAAGACTAAAGAAGTAATAACCCTGCTCCCCTCTTCATTTCAGAGATAATCAAGATAATAAAATTATTTTCAAAAAAAGAGTAATTTCAAAGTTAATCAAGAGTAGCCTTGCAATGACATCAACCAGCTTCCTCAGCAGTCATGGGAACATCCCATCAGGCCCCATGGACGTCTCTATGACCAGTTTGTTTCAGTGTTCCCTGACCTGATCCTCTTCCACCAAGAGCAAGTAGTCTTTCTTCTGGAATTTTCCATTGGTCTTTGGAACTTGGGATTCCTGAAGGCCAGTCTTACCAGTAAGGATTTAGATGAAGAATACATTTAATACCCCAGACTTTCCTCTGCCCTTTGTTACCAGGTACCCTCTCCCATTCAGCAGCAGGTCATTTTTTTTCCCCTTCACATTATAACCAAGATTCAAATCAAGATGGGTTTTAACTTTCCTGACCTATATTCCTCTCAGGTCCTGTACCTACTTCCATCTCTTGTACATTTTGGTTTTATCTCTGAGTTTAGTCAAGAGCTCCTTGCTCATCCATACAGGCCTGACCCCCACCTTCACACCCCCGTCCAGTTCTTCCTTGTTTGTAAGAATCAGGTCCAGCAGAGCATCTCCCCTTGTCAGCTCCTTGATTACCTGTGTGAGGAAAATGTCATGGATTGCCTCTTCCCTGTTGAATTACTCCTCCAGAAGATATTGGAGTAAAGTCACACATTAAGACTAGGACCTGCACATGTGAAGCTTTTTCTAATTGTTTGAAGAGGGTCTTATCTTCTTTCTGATCAAGTGGTCTGTAACAGATACCCACCACAACAACACCCATGTTGGTCTGCCCTCTAATCCCCACCGTTAGCTCTCAGCTGACTCATCACCCACCCCTAGGCAGAGCTTCATGCATTTCCACTGCTTTCCCACATAAAGGGCAGCTCCCCTTCTTTACCATCAAGGCCTGTGCTTTCAAAAAGCCTGTATCTATCCACTGCAGAGCTCCAGTTGTGTTAACTATCTGACCACATTTCTGTGATGACCATCCAGCACACTTTACCTGCCTTTCCTGTCCACCACTTTCTTACTTGATTAGGGGTCATCTCCCTTCCCCATCATTTTTAGTTTAAAGTTCTCCTCAGCAGGTTAGCCATCCTGTTGGTGAAGGTGCTTTTGCCACGCTTGGTCAAGTGTATCCCATCTCTTCCTAGCAATTCTTGATCCTGAGAATGGGTCCAATGGTCATAAAGGTCAAATTCCTGTTGTTGACACCAGCAGCACAAACAGCTGTTAATCCACAGGATCCATCCACTCCTTAAGCCAGCAGGACTGAGAACAAGGCCATCTGGAACTCCAACCTCTGTGCCCTTCACCCTCACCCTCAGAGTCATGTATTCACACTTGAGATATGCTCCAGATCTCCCTGACAGTATCATTGGTGCCTGTGAGGAAAAGCAGCAAGGGGTGACAGTCCAAGGACTGGACAAGCCTCGCCAGCCTCTCCACAACATCCCAGATCCAAGCACCTGGCAAGCAGGAAGCCCTCCAGGGCAGTAAGCCAGTTGGGCAGACGGTGTCTTCTGTCTCCTGCAGCAGCAGCCTCCCACTGCTGTCACTCACCCCTTCCTCCTGGTGCTGTGGTGGGGCTCAGGCTCAGCCTGGTTGAGTGCATTGCTGGACACAGCTCCCAACCCCTCACCCACTACCTGAGCACTGGCCCTGTTCCATAGCTGCAGATCTTCAAGTGGACCATTTTATAATGGTCCTCTAAACAAGAAGAACTAGATAGACTATATGCAACATAAACATCCAGTAGAAAATGTCTAGGGAATGTAAGTAAAAAGAATATAATTATTGACAATGCTGGCTTGTATACACATAGATATTTCCTGGCATAGATATACTGAACTAATTATTCTGCCATAGTTCCATCAGTCTTAGCTCCCATGTGGACATCCTGTATGCCAAAACTGTTATATTGTCCCAGAATAATTACTCTAGTGTAATTATTCCAAATAAAATGACTATTATTTTGAAACAAAATGTCCATACTGATCTTAAACCAATACAGCTATAACAGCATAGATTATAGATATGCCAGGAAATATCTATTTGTAGACAAGACCTCCAGTAGTATTAAAGTTGCTATGAGTTGCAACAATTTAACAGAGTTTCTCTTGTTTCTGTTTTTTTTTGTTGTTGTTTTGTTGTTGTTTGGAGGTTTTTGTTTTGATTTTTTTTTTTTTCTCCAGTAATAATGAGGCAGAGATTTGATTCTCTGGTTCATGAGAATGAAAAATCATCACTCTAGTGTCACTGGGATCATTTTGGATGATTGTCTGCCTGTGTCCTGAAATTCAGAATAGGTGGTTTTACAGATTGTTCCCTATGTTCTTCTGAGTAATTATGAACTGTGTTATCTACAGAATCATGCAAAATTTCAGAGCTCAACAAGCAGTAAATGACCATGATTAATGCAGCTTATTCTGTGACAGCTTTTGGGATCACAGCCCATGAGAGATGTCATGGTTATCGCTCTGAATGTTTTTCCTCCATGTTACATGTCCTTATTCCTTTGTCTATTGTCCTCCTTCTATTGTCTCCTTCTTCTATTGTCTTCCTGTCTATTGTGTCCTCTTTCTTTCAGCCAATTTCAGTATGATTGGTGAAACATTTTCCTTATATGGTACATTAAATATAAACAGCCATCTTTACATATCTAGGCTTCTTAAAAGAAGTGACCTAAGAGTGAAGGGCAACAACCTCACATTATCATTGCAGATGTTTCTTTTGTTCTGAAATAAAGTAAACCATGTTCTAAGAACCTAAGATCCTTAGCAAAGCATTTTACTGATTTTATTTGATAGCTCAGCTAATAACAAACCATTTGGTATACTTTTAGTACCTCTGCAGATATATACCAATTCAATGTAAATGGCTTTCTCTTGTCATTTCAGCTACCCTGAAAGAGGGTATTGTCTCCCACAAATACTTTACTAAGGTAACCTTTTAAGTTCTCTAAAATTCTGTGATACTTTCAACTTTTCTTAATATGGAAACATTTGAAACTCATTCAAGAGTAATAACCACAGCCACATCTTTTGTTCTTTCAAGGATACCTCTAGGTTTTACACAGTATATTTTTCTTGTTGATAGATGGAAGTACTCTATTCTGGGAATTGAAGACAGAATACACTCTTGGTTTTTAAAAGTTCTTTGCTGATATAGGCATTTAGCAGCAGAGCTAACAGCTTGATTCTTCAGAAAAAAATTCACGCAAACTTGGTCTTTGCAGGGGGGTATCTGTCTTTCAATGCAGTAAGAGTAGAAACAGTTTATTCTGATCTCAACATTAGCAGTGAAACCAGTAACCCATTTCTGCAAATTAGCCCACTGAAAAAAAACAGTCTGAGGAGTCAAGTGGTTGAATAAATTCTTTGAGTTTCATAAAGAGCATTTTGAGCTGACTAATATTGGTGCAGTGCAGCATTAAAAAACTATAACAGATATCCCAAGAAAAGCAGAGCCCAAGAGATCCTACTAAAAATGCTTGTTTGAGTGACAAAGGAAGACAAACACCTAATTTGCCTGATGATCCTACAGAATAGTAAAAAAGAAGTAAACAGGAGTCATATAATATTAAAAAAGGCAGTTAATTGAACATATAAGGTTAAAAACTCTTTAGATTCATATTAAAAACATAGAAGAAATGAAAATAAAATATTGGAAAATAACAAAATGTGTTAATATTTATACATTGAGATTACTGAGCTATGTAACAGATCTGATTATTTTAATAAAAGATGGTAAGCTGCAGGCTGTTTATACCTATCCCAGACTAAATTAATTAGGAAACAATATCTGAGGATGACAATTCTACAGCACAGTTCTAAATCCAATATACTTTTCTATTAAAATTCTCTATTTAATTTAAAAATAATGTCTGTTGAGTTCCATAGATTTAAAAAATACTTCATTCCTAAAAGACAGAGTTTTACTAATTCTGGATCCAAACAGAAGGATGCATCTTTGTTGGGTTTGCATGGCAAGGTTTTGGTAGTGGGGGGCTACAGGGGTGGCTTCTGTGAGAAGCTGCTAGAAGCTTCCTCTGTGTCTGACAGAGCCAATGCCAGCCGGCTCCAAGACGGACCCGCC
>VXBL01001071.1:164386-191585 GCA_013400195.1 Aramus guarauna
ATTTACTTAGTTTCAATACTCGCTCATTTTTGTAACAAGGAAAATCCTTACAGCTCTGATGTACCTCTGTCTAGGACCCCTGGTTAGAGCTCTTTCCAGTCAAACTTGGTTCATAAGGCTTAAACTTCATGAACTCCTTCATTGCTATGGAGTATCTACAACTGTATCTGATCAGGGCAGCAGTTCCGCTTACATTGCCATGATGCCTGGCTTTCCATAGAACAGACAGTTGGAAAACTGCAGTTAATATGCACTATGCATCTATATAAAATTTAAACTTAGAGCAGTAGGACCTACTGTGTCTCACAACACTGGCAAAGAAGATGAAAGAAGAAAGAAAAAGCCCTCTTTAAGCAATAAAAAAAAAAAACAACAAGTTTTAATGGAGTAGATGAGAAGTAATAAAGACTCCATATTAATTTGTATCTAATAGTGTCCTCTTTCCACTATCAATAGTAAAAATTCCATTTCATAGGAAAATGACACAGATCTCTTTAATAATTGCCTAATATTGTTGGGACAGGAAAAACACTTGCACAGAGCAACATTAGGCATATAAACACCATACAGGAGAAGGAGTATTACTGTATTTCCTACAATGACTCTTTGACTCAGAAAATTATAGTTGTTGCAGATTTTAAAACAAATTCTGTTATTTAGTAGTGGTGTGATTTACTGGTAGGTACAAAAAAATTTGATTTTCTAAATGCTGGTACTCCTCTTAGAATGTGACTTCCTTTCCATAAACGTTGAGCTACTCATCAACAGTGCTTAAAAACTTTTCAAAAGCAGATATTTCAGTTAGAGGAATTCCCCTCTTTTAACACTGTCTTCAGACAGTAGAGGAGGAAATGACCTTCAATCCTACTTTCCTCTTTTGAAGCTACACTACCTTTGATGTTACACTGAAAGATAAGAGGAAGGGATGGGACCTCCACAATATAAAATTGTGTGAGGTTGTATGGGTGTGCAGGAAAATAGGCTAGGAGGGAAAACTGACAGGAAGACTGTGGATAGCATACACAGTCTTTGCTGATTTGAGCTTCTAGTTATTAGACTTGCTGACATGGATCCCAACCCAAACCCATGTATGACTCACATGATCCCTGCCAGCCCAAGACTCAACCAAATATCCCCTGACAGAAATACAGTAAATGCAACCCTTTCAAAATCTGACCACAGCCCTCACTCCAGCCCGCTCAGACCCTGGATGCTACAGATCTAAACCTCAGAGGAAGAGAGGAAGGAAGAGGAAGAGATGCTCCCAGGTGACAGCCTGACCTTGGCCAAGCAGTACATTAGGTTATGTCTAACATGTACTAAATCAATGAAGGCAAAGTATTGTTAGTTGGCCCTGAAGCCGAGTGGCATTGACTGGCTTAAATCCATGTTTCTGGGTTAGTGAGTTTCTTAATTTGATTTGCAAATACACCCATGTGGAACCTCTGAGTGAGGATTTTTCCATCTTGGAAATGGGTATATGGCAACACGGGTCAAGTGCAAAAAGTGGTGTGTAAGAGATAGTTACAAAATTATTTACAAGGTAATGGTAATTTTTTTCTGTTATGCAACACATGACAACCAAATATTTTCACCTTGTTAGTGTTACTTTGAAAATTAATAACATCACCATTCTTGCTTTGTATGGTAATTTGTGCTTAAATCTCCTTTGTATTAGGTATTTGCTTGCACAAACGCACAGATTCATACTCACATGAATACCACAAAATTTCGCATTGAGGTCCATCCTACCTGATACATGGACGACAGGGAATAGGCCAAACTCCTGTATCCCTCCCATACTTAAACTTAACACTCATGCATTGGTCCCCAGAGGCCAGAATCCAAACTTTAATTGTAATCTTATCAGATTTAGATCTATTCCCAACCAGCTGCTTCTGCTATCCCTTACCATGCTATGATAGTCCACAGTGGACTCACTTCCACCTATAACTTGTCAGATCCTCCTAAAAAGCAAGTCTCCACTCGTAACCAACTCCAAACACAGCCACATAGCCTTTTTATCTGAACTTGCTTGCCAAAATTTAACTTTTAGTGCAGTCTTGGTCTTTGCCTTCTTCCTCAGCAGTCATAGCCATAACACGATCACCTCTGTTAACTCCTGTTCTGAACCAGTCATTCAGTCCTAAACTTACATCAATCTTAAACATATTCTAGCCTTGGTACTGAAACATTTACTCAGCAGAAGTTTTCAAAGAAATTAAATATTTTATTCATATATTTTTAAAAAATGAAGAATGCCAATTTCTAGTCACAAATCATCACAAATCTTTAATAAAAGTGTAATTGGGTTACTTCATAGGGGATCCATTTTTTTCAGATGACATATGTTGCTTCACCTAAAGACTGCTTTTTACTGACATATACTATAATGAGCAGCGTACAGGGTTCAGTAATCTGTTTGGTACAATAACACTGTGAAGGCCTTTAAGCAAAGTGCTTTTTCTACAAATGATTTGAGAAGACATGGGAAACTATTTAACAAAAGTAGAACTGATGCAAATAAAAGTAATATCTACACCTTAGTTTACAAATAAAATTAATTTTATCTCTTCTCAACTGATTTTTTTTTACCCTGCTAAGTTAGATCAAACTGCTTATCTTGACAAAGACTGATCACCAATTAAATATCACATAAGCTAATAAAATGATACCTTGAAGTTTATCCAGATGGCTTTATTATAAACAATAATCTCTGACATAAACATTACTTGGAAGGATTGCATTGCTGAAATATTTCAGAAGCTACAGGAAATTTTAATGGTATCTTGACAAAGCAGGAAATCTCAGTAGATATGTAGTGAAACTTAAGGTGACCTTGTAAATAGCCTATATAAAACATTTCATAAAACTGTTGTTTCCTGACATTCTACTTTTTCCACCATTTGATGTCAGGTTACATCCAGTGAAATGAAACTATATGAACAGCCATCCTTCAAATATTAAGTTCCATCATTTTTCCTGCCTCCCAGGGCATGAAATAGCTACCCACCACCTGCTGTTCACAGGTTGGTTTGTCAGGTGGCAAGTCAGAATTGATACGCACTGACTTTTATAGCGCCCCAAACTATATTATATCTCTGTAGTGCTTAGGATAGCCACTGCTGCCCTGTGCTGGTCTGCAAGCATCCCTACAACTAAATTAACACAAAAGTAATTCCAGACCAGACTGTCTGTGTTTGAATTTTACCATATGTCAGGCAAGGACTTTGAATGAAAATTGTATATTTGGGGCAAGTTACAGAACAGCCAAGGGCAAATTCATTAAGCATCTGCAGCTGAAATTACTTTGGGTTCATTGATTCAATGTTTTTCATGAAATAATTGTATGTGGCTATTCAGACTTACAAACAAACACTTCTGTTTTCCAAACTGATGACAGCTAGAAAGGACAAGAATTTATTCAAGGAGCTTTCTCTTAGCCAACATCCTCCAGGTGCACCCCCTATATGCACTTATTCAGGTGTGTTTCTCTTTTTTTATTATTTATAAACAATTGAAATAGCAATAGTATTTGTTTACTTAATTGTTTTGAACACTCGAGCTGGAAGTAAATACAAAATGAATGAAAAGATTCAACCCAGATAGGCAATGGGAAGGCTCTCAGGCTGTGTTTTTCTCATCACTGTTCACTTAATGGAAAGAAACTAAATTCCTTGACCTTGGGTTAGCTATCATAAAATGTAATCAAAATTCTTTAAGCTCAGAATAAAATGTTCTAAATAGGTTAGCAAGCTAAGTTTACTCCATTTCTATGATGTATCATGTCCTGAAACAGGTCATATTCCCCCAAAAAAATGAATGAAAAGAAAAACATTTTTTCTTGTAGAAAAAATACAGGTTAAGAGCTAGTGGCAAACTAATCATAAGACATGCTGCTATTTCTTAGAAACACTGAACAAAACCTAACAGGTTCCACAAGGAAGGATTTAGCTAAAAATCAGGCAGACTTACGGAAACTGCAAAATAAAAAAGCCCTAAAATGTATTTTATTTTGCGAAATCCTCAATGTTGATATGGCTTGTATTGTTAGTAAAATTATCTTTAATGATACATTTACTCCACCACTGCTAGCAGCTACCAGTCCAGCAATGGTGGCCACACCCAGAAGCTGGCACTCCGGCTTTTTTTGCCCTTCGCTTTACTATTTCTACTGATATTTTTTTATCCTTCCTACAACTCTTTCTCTATTGACACGACTATCAAAAGAGTTCTGTAAGTATCGATTTCTCCAGGAGAGCAGAGAAATCTGGTAGATCACTCAGACTTGCCATAACGTACACTGAAGGTATTATATGCTGTAGTTGGAGAAACACAGCAGGGAAACTTGATGGCATACTTCCATGCTTTCCATTTAAAAGAAGAAAAGAAAAAAAAAAAAAAAAACAAAAAACAAAAAACAAACCAACAACAACAAAAAAAAAACCCTCCAAACCACAACAGCAAGAAACTCCAAAACCAACCAACCAACCAACACACACACACAGCAACAACAACAAACTGAATGCAAATGGCTATGCTTTATTTGCAACACAGATTTATATCAGCTAGCCCAAAACATAATGGAAAGCAAAGACTATATACTCTTCACTGTCAAATTTTTTCAAAAGTGGTTTAGAAGATCCATCCATGTGAATTTAAACTGCACAAAGTAAGCAGCAAAGAGAGAACTGTCTATAGCTTGATTAAAAGCTAATAAAAAACCCCTGAATTAAAATGAACAAACATTTAGTTCTGTAAGTTAGAAATTCCCTTTACTAAACAACACAAAACCTTAGCTGGCCACACAACAGAAGTGGTTGTGGCTAGATAGAATGACGCTTCACATGGTGTCCTTGCATGCTATTTGTAGCCATTGTTTTAGAAGATTTCACAATGTTCAAAAAATAGTTCCTCCATTACAGGAGGATATACTCCAAAAAGACTTTTAAAATTGGTAGTGCACCCATGACGTCTATGGGAATTACTGTTATTCTGCACAGTTTAAATAACAATTTTTTTATCTGTTCATATTTCTGAAACACAGCTGATGTGAGAAATGAAGTTGCATAATCCACAGTAAATGGGTAAATTTTTACCAAACATAGTTTTCTTGTGACCTCATTGGGCAGTATTTCTTTTGTTTTTCCATATTTTTATTGCTTTTCTCCTGTCAATTCTGATATCCTGAATTGTGCTTTTTTTCCCCTGCACATCCAAATCATTCATAAATATATTTAAAATTTATTATGGTTTTATTGACTTAACTATTGATCTAAAACCTATAACAAACAAACAAAAGCTTAACAAAAAAACCCACACGAAATGCCAATGATGCAATAAGAGCAACTGTTTTCTCAGGCTGAAACTGATTGAAAGCATCCCCTATATAAAAATGAAATGCATTTCTGTGGATGCACTGACGCTTCACCATCTGTCCAACATCTCAGATTTACTCTCCCAGATAACTTCATATTTCACCCTGCAGTCCCTAAAGAAACATCACTTTAAACAGGGCCACATGGAAAAATGCGCTTCAATAACATCTGAAGGTCTTGCGTTTAGCTGCAAGGGCCTCTAATCTAAATGAATGATGTGCCTATAGAGTAAGCTCCATTTAGAGTTATGGAAATAGGGAGAAGCAAATGTAAGGGAAAGAATGCTAAAAAAGAAAAAAAAAAGACAAGAAAAAAAAAGAGGAGAAAAAAAGACTGGAAAGAAAAGGGGGGCTGGAAAAGGGGAAGGAAAGAGAAGGGGAAAAAAATAACAGCAGCTCCAGAGTGATGGCAGTAAAAGACACAGGGATTTACAGATAAAGCCAGAAGATGCTGGCAGCCATCTATCAGTCTGCCTTGATGAAACAGGTATTGGAAATTAACTCAGGAACCCTATGAATTACATTCAATCCATGCTCTGGGCTAAGCACTTGTCAATTTTAGCTGCTATTGCAACCTATTACTTACAGACTACACGGCTGGCAAGCTAATGACACTGGAGAGAGTTAAAGAATAGCGGCATAAACTGTATACAGCGACGCTTGTCACAGTCTGAGCATATCTTCCCATGGTCCAGCGTGAAAACTGGAAGCCCAAACTCTTGGTTCCTGAGTGAGCACTTAACCTCATATCACATCATTTCACACAGGAGAAAAGTACATACCTGAAGAATTAATCAGTGATCTGTCGGCAGAAAGCTTTCACCAAGGTTTTCTGAGCATTGTGAAAAAGTGCTTTGATTAAACTTCTCTTGAACCTTCTTCTCCCTCCCCATAGGATAATCGACTCTGAGGTACAGCTCTTGAAACTGACAAGTTTTTGGAGGATGCTGATAAAAGGGTAGACAAATATGCTGTCCCTATAAAACTTCAGCCTCTTATATATACAACGTACTTCTTTGTTGTGGATTGGAGCTTCCCACCTGACTAATGCTTGATTAGTTAGCTTTCAAAACAGCCTTCCAGGGAAGGTTAATTTAATTTTATATCCATAAATGCATACATTAATTGCGATGCACTGAAATACTAGGAATGCGTTTTATTAGAAATGTACCCGTCCAATATACTGGAACTTCTTATTGTATTTTTCAGCAGATAAGCTTGTCTAACAGTGAAATATTTTAATAAGCAAGCACATTCAGAGTAAATGTCAGACACTGCGATCCTGTGACTAACAGCTGCTGCTGCTGTTGGTGGAGAGAGAGGGAGAGAGAGGAAGCACAAGTACCAAAAAAACAGCGAAGGCCAAATTAGAACAAATGTTTGTCAAGTAAAAAGGGCAGCTTTTTGTCTGATGGAAAAGATTTATTAGAAAAGTCACAAAAAGAAGCTGTCTCGAAAGTACCAGATCCATTTTCTTCAGATAAGCTAATGAACCTCATTGAACTTTGCAAAGAATTGCTGAACCAATAATACAGGAGAGAAAAAAAATCCAGAAAATCTGCAGTAACATCCCTTAGAAATGAACTAACCAATTATCAATATGGCTCTCCATCTCAGGAAAGAAGTAATATGACACATTTACTTTCTGATTTTTCTTCCATTTTAGTGAGCAACGGACAAATAAATCATTACAGAAATAAATCTTTTTGGGACATTGTTTCTCTTTTTCAGCAGACTATAAGTTCAAAATTTAAATCACATGTTGTATGGGCTAAGTCACCTACATGGTACATTATCTACCCAGTTTGTTGTCTAATTCTATCAAGGTTTTTTTTCCCCTAACAGCAACCATAACAAAAACCTATTAAGGAACATAATATTTTGCATTAGACAAGGGCATCCTGAATGTATTAAAGAACAGAGTAAACAAAATTCTTTTAACAATGACAACGCAATAAATAAAAAAGTCCCAGCCCAAAGGAAGATGATTATGTAGAAATTCAGGGTAACTCAAAAATTCTTAAAAAAAAAAAAAAAAAAAGCCTTTAAAAAAAAAAAAAAAGTCCTTTAAATGCTTTTGGATTGTTTTATGCTTCATTGGTATTCTTCATGTGCTTCTCTCCTTGTTGTTTAGCCTTTCACAGTATATCCATGTTTGGCACAAAGCTGCAGGCCTGGAATTCAAGTATACAGATGTATGGAATACAATAATAAAGCATCTATACTCCCATGACACCAATTAACCAAAAATATCTTTTTATCATAGGACAGACAACTGAAGAAAGATGTATTAAAACCAGATAGACAAAGAAACATTAATGTAAGTTAGGTTTTAAAAATCCACAGAAAATTCATATCATGTGGATTTTCAAACCAGAAAAAAACAGGCCTTTAAGAGGAACTTTGGTGCTTGAGATCCACATTTTCTTTCTGTATATCTTTGCTCTAAATTTCTGTACTTGAGCCTTTGTGTTTGGGGTTCTCAAAAGGCTCCCTGAAGTCCATGGAAATTTTCTATCGATGTATGGGATGTCATTTTCAAAGGACAGCAAAGTAAGGATAAAGCTAAGATTTTTAAAGTTTTGGAATACATAATAAACCAAATACTCCTCTGTAACAGCAGATATTTATTTAGCTAACAAAAAGCATTCAGCATACTCAGAGGAGAGTCTTCTACTCTGAGAGAGTAAGGAGGAGAATAAGCTGAGTTCATGCTGCCTCCCACTTTATAGTAAAGCATATAATATTTTTATGAAAAGAGTCTTTTAATAAATGAGGTTTCAAATACTCAAAAACATTTATTTGACTCTGCAAATACACACTTCCTTAAGAGTACGTGCTTATTTCTATGAAGGCTGAGAATATTGCTGGTGTTTGTAGTACAATGTAAGAAAGAAGTACAAGTAAACTTCTCCTCATCTTCCCCATTACTGCACTTTCCCCTCATCATCTCAAGTGTCTATATATGCATAATATATCAAAGACATAGTGCTTTATCTTGGGTTAGGGGTGGTAATGTATCTTTTGGGCATTCCTGCAATTGCACTTTTTTTTCCCCCTTTAATGTTTGGATGAGGTAGGAGTAGGAAGAAGACAAATCTTTTTATTCTTTCCCACTCTGAAACCATACTACAGAGATAGTTACATTCATTAGGCAAAAAGGAAAGGAGAGAAGTAATAACATTTTCCTAAACAGCCTGCTAACACATAAGCCAGTTGCCAAAAGATTGCACCTCTTGCTACATCTGAAACTACGTACATAAATAAACTCTTCAAAGCAGATTTTGTGTAGTTCTTGAACCTCCTGCATGGTATGGTTTTTAATATCCAAAACCTGCTTTTCTGCAGGCACAAATACCTGTAAAAGTTCTGGCTGTGTCCCAAGAGGCTGCATATACAGCTGTGGATATTTCTGGGAACGAGATATGTCATCTTACCACATTAGTGAAAGATTTTTTAAGGTTAAAAGACGTACATGGTCCCTGAAGACAACGAAACTCAAAAGGATGACAGCGATAGTATGGATGGTTCATACGGATATGGAAAAAAGTGACTGGAATCATGGTAGCATTATTCAAACCACTCCCACAGTATCATAAACCCTTGATAATGATAAACCAGGTTGATGAGGGTCAAAGCAGCAGAAATACGAAGCAATACTTGTGCTAAAATCCAAAATACTTTCTACTGCTTGAAGACGCACATGGTTTTTTGTTATCAGGAATGACCTGCTGGGTTAAAAAGGGAGGCAGGGATCTGGTGTAGCATTGCACCACAGGAATAACAACATCCCAGTCTTGCAGATTCCTGTGGTTTTGCTTTCTGCAGGAAACTAAGAAATCATTAAGCTTTGAAACCCCCTTTTTTTGTTTGTTTGGTTGTTTTTGCACAGATAGAAGGTAAACAACAATCTTTGACTGGATGAAGTGATAATCTGATTAAGTGTTATCTCTAGTGTTCTGTGCTGTAAGTCAAGACCATTCCTACGTTCTTGTACGCATGATGCCAGAAATGATTTTCCACAGAGATAGCCTTTGAAGGATGTGTTATCTGTAGGCAGACTGCAGTCTCTGATAATGCGTCTGGGGGCGTCACTGCCATATTGGGCAGCTAGTTGATGAGTTGCGCTAGAAACCCTGATAAACCCCTTTCTGCATAATGTCCATATGCATGTAAATTATGTTTAAGTTTCCACCTCAATGAAACTCAGTTCAAAACATTGAAATTAATGGGAATCTTAATTACTCTGTTGGGACCTGACTCATGCACTGCAATGTTAACTAGTTTAGATTTTTCCTGTATTTCCTGTTTGTCCCATATAGTATTACTGTTCATGTGGTACCGTGGTGGACAATAAAAAGATGACATACGCTGTGTCGTACTGTACTACTGAATACAGGCACCATAATGCTTTCTATTTAAAATAAAATAAATAATTAAGCCAACAGTATGATACTTCAGACTCCCATGTGATTAAAAAAAGAGATAAAATGGTATGTTTGGGGTTTTTTTTTGGTTGTTTGGGGGTTTTTTGCCACATAGAAAGTCCTTTTCACGCCTCATCTCTGCCTGAACTGTCTGGACGTGTCCTACCTGTGCACCTCGATGTAACAGGGTCCAGGTGCAGTCCAGCTCCCCTTGCAACCTAGTTTTGGTGAGGAGGGAAGCTGACTGCACAGATTTGAAGGAAGTTCCACTACGCTCAGATTAGTTCTTTCATCTGGGCAACCGAAAGACCATGAGTGCAGAGCTAGCCATTGTTTTGCAGGCTAGATGCAGGTTGTACATGCCAGCTTCAAAGAGAGATAAATGATATCATCATATCTATTGTCAAAAATAATTAATTGTAAAACACTGAGTCATATTTATCCTGAAGACAACATAAGAGTTTCTTGAATCTCAACAGGATTCTTAATTGTACAATTGGTTCAAGATTACCCTTTATAAATTTTACTTTTAATGTATGTTTACACTAATTGTGCTAGACTACATTTTTGACATAATTTCAGTATCAGAAAAGACCATAATCTTTCTATTTAGATCTAATTTGCAAGTTATTATTTTCATGAAGTATGTGAAAAATTTATTTTGTTTCCTATACAGGTAACTATTTTCTTATGATTTAGGTAAGGTAAATTATTAGGCTTATGACTGGATCAGCAATTTTTATTGCATGCACTTCTCATGACTGTAAGCTTCTTTCAGTTGCCTTGTACTGAAAATATTTGTGTTGACCACCAGCTACTTGTGGTCAGTCACAGCTAGTTTTAGTAATTTTTGACCTTTTGAATTATTTACAATTCTATTTGGCTTGACTTACTTAAACTACTATGTCACCTTCTTTTCATTTTTCATACATGGCCATGGCTTACAATGAACTTTCAGTAGTTCTTTATGCCTCTGTGAAATATACCTATAATTTTCCTTTTACTTTTATAAAAAAATGGAAGCCAAACTGGAAGAATATAGTGTGTGATAAGTTGATATATTTTTCATTACTAAAGAATGTGAACTATTTTCTCTACTATATATTTAGCTGGTTTTGGTTTTGAACTTTTGCACTTCAATCAAAGTGTAATTTTGAACAAAACTGTTTCTTAACTTCTATGGGAGGCTCAGCTAGATTTCCTTTTTCATTGTAACTTAGCTGCAGGAGAGAAGATATCAGCAGAGAAGACCTCACTGTCAGGCATAGATCAAAATGTCAAAAGTTACCAAAGGTAACCATATATGTATATACGTTGCCAGGAAGTGATTACACTTTTGTGTCACGAAAGCAGTGGATGCAAGTAATAGTTAAAGACTTGCTGTCTTTATATGGTCTTCCTTCCCATTGAACTTTTGCTCGTCCTGCTGCCACTATGGACCTAACAGCAGGAGCGCTAGCAGAGACAAAACACTGGCTAGCTGCTGTTGTCTTTGCTCAAGTGAGGGCATCTGCCTATCACAGCAAAAATGTCAGTTACTTTTCTAAATATAAAGTGAAAAAAGTACCTGAAAGACTCATAATCACACAGTTATTTCTTGGATTGATTAAGTTAACACATTTAAATAATCCTGTAGTATTATTGGACTCCTACTATGTTCTACACTTTATTTCTATTATACATAGAGCTGTTGCTTGCTATGTTATTGTTATGCCTGGAACTATCTTCTGGTTTTCCATTATCTTTTGTGGTTTTTTTGTGGTTTGCTTTTGGTTTTTTGTTTTGTTTGTGGTTGTGGGGTTTTTTTTTGTTTGTTTGTTTTGTTTTGTTTTTAATTGGGATCACATTTCCCATGTTGAATAGGATAACATTTGGCATTGTGTTGGTTATTCCAATGACTATACACTAGAAATCTGATGAATGGCACATTAATTCTGTTTCTCCATAAATCTAAAGTACAAACTTCCAAAGCTAATCTCGCAGCATTAGACAGTTTAGGGGAAAATAGCTGGCTACTGTCATGTTTCCTGATTTAAGAGAGATTATTTCCCCTTCTCTGTACCACAATAAAAATGCTGTGACATGACCTATTTATCTTTTATTGTCCAGCTCCTGGGAGGCAGAAGGTGTAGGCAGAGAGTGGAACTTGTATGTCCAGCTTGCGGATTTTTTCCACCTTGTCTCCTGTGGAACAACAAAAGAATGAGTGCAGCTGGGATCTGCATCCACCCCATTGTTCACCATTTCTCATACTCTCTAGAATTAAGGTGGTTGGTTTTTTGTTTGTTTGGTTGTTTTTTTTCCCCAGAGATCCGTTCATAAGGCTTCAATAAATGAAATAAGACACTAAAACTGAATTCTAAGGAACAAAATCCCATGCATTGCTCTCAAACTAGGGGAGAAGGGAAAAGGGAAGGGAGGATAAATTAAGTCGTGACTTTCTCCATATTCATCTGACACACTTTTTCCCATTCCTATACCAGCTCTGAGCAATAGGCTTGTGGCATAGATACAATTTAAGAAAGAAGTAAAAAGACAAGAATAACTGAAGAACAGACAGGCATTTGTACGTAGACAATAGAATAAGATAGTAATTTGCTCTTTGTCAGACAAACTTTATACTGTCCCCATCTTTTGTGTGAAGAAAATGAGAAAAACTAAAATAAACCAAATCATTTTCTGCATTTGTGAGGATCTTGGAAAAACAAACTTTAAATGAACTGAAAAGGAAGTTGCATACAAATAGCTATCTCTTTTTTATTTATTTTAAAACATTACAGATGCATTCGGAAGACAAGTCATCAGTCAACAGTGACAGCCAACATGAAAATGTATAAGAATAAATTGGGCTTTAATTTTTCTTGACTAAGTATAGACATCTATCATAACTAATGCACTTCTAATAGCACAGCATTTTTTTCCATGAAGTAATCTCATCTGTTTTGTTATGTGTCTTAAACCTAATTAGAAAGCAACAGTCTTAGCAGTTATAAGAAGAAAGGTAATATTTCTTTTGACCAATGTAGGTGAAATCTACTGCAATTAAAGTTATGGCAAAGTTTATGCAAGAACAGAGAGATCATATCTTTGCTAAATAGGCTGTGAAGTCCTCCTACTTTTGGTGCCTAATTACTGGTGTCATGCTTGTAATAGCGGCATCTGTGCACACTCAACACTCTAATGGGCAGCTCCTACAGGACTAATGAATTTTAATTGATGGTGTTTAGCGTGGCTTTTGGTTTCTGTCTCTTGTAGAGGAGGCTATGCCCTTCTGCTCTTCTGTCCCCAAGTGAGCTGCATCTCTGTTGGGGACCTCATAGATACAGATGGTCAACAAAAGGTGAAGAATGCCAGAACTCTCTGGGCATCAGTCGCTTTTCAGTAAAGATAAAGCTTGAATTGCTAATCAGCTTCCTTTTTTCCACCCAAGCTGTTTACGCTGTGGGCTTAATGTTAATCTCTTTTAGTAAGATGACACATTCCTTTTCAATTCAAAATATGCTTCCTAGGTTGACAAATCAGAAGGCAACTTTCTTCCCAGCCTCCCCATAGGTAGTTTTAAATGTAGCGTCCTTTGTCAGAAGCAAAACAAAAACACCTCATGGTGACATTTAATCATTTTACCCACTCCCAGAGATTTTGTAAAGGACTGAAAAAAAACCCCAAAACATCTTCCTAAAAGTGCAGTTGCCTCTCTAAATGTTAGTTTTTCTGTAAGCGTTCTTTTTTTCTCAGATCAAATGTTCATTCCTCACACTGATACTTCCTTCATTTGTACTTCCAAAAAGATGCAATGGAAGGCAAAATTTATTTGGGGGAAGCATCATTATCTTAATAAGTCTTAAGTTTCTTTTGCTTCATATAAAAGACTTTTTAAAGGGTTGGAGAAGCCATTTGATCAAACAATATGAGTGGCATGAGCTTATTATTCAAAAATTCCTCCTTCAGGAACAACAAATCTTTAAATAAGCAATACATCAGCGGCTACATGGAGATATGCTATAATCAAAATCTGGTTTATATAGAAATAGGAAATTGTCCACCCCCACCCCAAACAGAGCTGTTTGTTATTAGTTTTAAGATGGTTGCTTGTCTCCTTTCCTGCAGCCCATCCACGTAAAAGGAATAATCAAAATATAGGAATGAGAATGTGCTGTTTGTGAATGATATCTCTGAACCGCTGCCATCTGTGTGCTCTTGCTGTTAAAAAAAAAAAAAAAAAAAAAAAAAAAGCAAAACCNNAAAAAAAAAAAAAAAAGCCAAACCAAAACCAAAATCAAAATGTCCCTTTCTTTTAAGCATAATCTTATTTTTGAAAAGACAAAAAGCTAAGGAAGTTTTTTAATCTCAAACATATTAAATATATTAACTAGATATCATCATGTATAAAAGCTTCAATTGTCATCATTTAGTATTTTTCAGATGCAAAGAAGATTGAAAAAGTTTAATGCTGATTTGAATACTGAAATAACAATATTTCCAATGCTTTCCAAAACTCATCTGTCACACCTTCATGCTGTCCACATCCTCCATCCATGCTGTCAGCATGCAGCATGGTGCTGGAACATAAAGATGGATTCATGGCACTCAATGCTTTCTGTCTATACACCATGCACAAAATTTCATTACAATACGCTGTCACAACTGATTGATTTATGTGGGTGTGGTTTTATGAAGGCAAATAGTTATTAACTAAAAATAATAAAACAATAATAATAAAAATTAATAAAGCAGTAAAACAACAAAAATACCTAACACATGCATATGTCTCACACATGAATCTTTACAGTTATCTACAACACAGGCCACAGCTTGCCCAGGGAAGCTCCTGCACACTTACCCACGTAGGAAGGAAGAGGGAACATGTGCTGGCTCAGTGATAGGCAAGGATGGGTCATGCCAACGGTGGTCTAGCCTTCCACACAGCAATCAAGTCTACCTGTGACTGATTCTTGGGAGTCTTCAAAGCATCTTCCCCAAAGTTTTCTTTACCATGTAGGGCTTATGTCACTAGTCTCTTGCTCTGAGTGTTACATGGGTCACGAAATAAATTACTTCTGGTAATTTCATCCAGTCATTATCCCTTTCATGTGTTGGCCATTTTGTCAGGTTACTTTTGCATACTAATTTCCAGTCTCAGTTGTTTACTGCTGGATGTTACTTCTGGGTCACTATAATTACTTAATTTCAGCCAAATATTTTTCACTTCCTTTCACGAAACACTCTGAGTTCCCCTTTCTTGCAGCTGTTCTATAGCTAAAAAAGTGCTACTTCTATACAATCTGTTTCTCGAGTGTTACTTTCTGGTCTGAACCTTAGTTCAACAAAGAATAAGAAATTTACTGGAAGATACACATATGCTTAATTATCTTACTTCTTCCAGACTCCTAACTCTCAATCTAAAAATTTACAGGAGTCTATGTAAATGTATTCCTTACAGTTGCTGAGTCTCAAAAATCAAGACTTGAGTTTGGCTCAAGTGTGGACATTTGAAACAGCATCTCCCTTCTGTGCTTCTGTGCAAACTTCCACAGAGTAAGTGCAAGAATCTCCTTGTCTAACTTTGGCTATCTGAAAAGCTATATGTGCTTGAAGCTAAGTATGCATGTTTCATCTACAGCCATCAGACACAAGTAGAGATCTTTCATACCTACTTTAGACACTCATTTATTCAAAAGTATTGCAGGAAAAGTTTGGTCCAACGAGTTTGCATTAACAATTTTATCTCTGCCAAGGCAGTTCTTCATACCAGTTTTGATCTACAGAAATAATATGCCATAATGCCAAATACATGTATTCAGTTCTTCAAGAAGTTACATCTTTTTACATGTGGCTCTATTTCCTAGCAAGGAGGCCCATGTCCATCAAGCCTTAGGTACACATACGGTCGTCCACGATGACTACTAGACATAATGCTATAATATGCTGTTCCAGAGGAGCTGACAAAATGAAATTCATAAAATTAGTCACCAAAAAGTACTGCTTTTTCTTTGTATTCCAAGCTTCACAGCTAAAATATGAAAGGGTTTCTGAGAAACTGTCAGTATTTGATAACAAGGACATATCAGTTAATGGTGATACAGTTTTATACAAAAGATGTTCAGAAACTCAAATCTATTGACTTTAACGGGCAGGTAAAACCTTCGAAACAGCCGTTAGGAAAGATAATTCCATCTATTTGCAAAGAGTATATATTAATAATTCAGTCAGGATTTGGTAGATAACAAGAACTACACAAAAGCTGGAAAAAAATTTCATATATGCTTATGAGAGTTTTAAAACAAGTTAATTTTCCATCATGTTTGTGCATATATTAGGCTATATGTGTTAATACTTTCTGGCTGTACTGACTTGCTCTATGGGTGTAAGACAGCAATAAAAAGCAAGGTTTACACCTGCTTTGAACTGATTTTTCCTGTAGTACCAAGTGTCCAGGTCACACCTATGAATGTGGAAAAAGAATTTGATATTTACTTACATTCTAAGAAACAATATCCCCAGAAGGAATCAGCATAAAACCGAGATTTAAGGGAATGTTGCTGAGCATTCACAAGTTGTGAAGTTTGTTATGAAAATCTCTTAAAACATTATTGAAAGGTATATTTTTATTCAAACATGAACATTATGTGTTTGCTCTAAACAATGAACATCAAACAGTGAGTGCCTGAAGTAAGTCCCTCACTGCAGACTAAGATTTCTAATTCAGGAATTATCTGTGCAGAATTTAATATGAAACACTAGATCTGTTAAAAATGCTTTCAGTAAGCCTGTTTTAATGTCTTCTGTGCCCAAGAGGGTTGGTAACAATATGTGAAGATCACAGCTGGGGTGATCAGACCTTTCTGTTACCAGACAAACTGTAGTTATTGCATTTGTAGAAATGGCAGTCCATTTATCAAGTGAGTTAGAATGCCAATAAGTGGGCAGGTGAAAAAAGTTACAAAGATGGGGTCAATGAATGAGGTACAAAGAAACAAACAAGAGCAGAAAAATACTCCTCAATGCAACTGAATACTGAAAAGTAAGGCACATGGAAAGTTTTGTGGTACCATACCAAGTAAATCATCTCTAGAGTGCAAAATTTCTAAGATAATTATGTATATCAGCTTTATATAGGGTTATACTCTGTTCTCTGATCATTGTGCAATAAGTGGGGAAAAAAAATCTGTGTATTGTTTTTATTTAAGTTTGAAGATGCAAAAAACTTTTCTACAGCAGATGGAAGGCAACCCGGCAGATCACCATCAGATCACTCTATATTGTTACTTACGCACACACACACACACATACAAGTATGTTAAACACAAGATATCTGGATAAATTTATCAATACCACTGAAATCCAAGAAGCCTATCAAACTTGCTCAGAGGTTCTGTGCTCACCATGAACAAAATATGGGCACAGAATGCAAATCTGCAGGGGAGATATTTTTGAAAGATGAGCAGTTACTCTGCAAAAAAATCTAAGGCTTCCCATTGCAGTTATGCTGATATAATAACCCTTTGGCAATGAAGGAACAGCCTTCTCTCCCAACCCAGCCCTTTTCCTGATTGTATAGCTCTGTCTCCTCTTTTGCACCCATATGGTTGCTCATCAGCTCTTCAAGTGAGCCACAACAAAGACCTAAACCAGCAGAAAACTATTGTGGTCTTTTCCCCCTTTTATTTTTGGTGGAATGAGGAGACATATTATAAATGCATTTTACATTTCTGAGTTTACTCATGATGTGATCAGACATCCAACACAAGACAAGCATGAAGGGCGTGGCTACCTCTATCAGTAGGAGCTATTTGTTAAATCATGATAGCTGAAACACAGCACTTAACTCTGGGATCTTCTGAAAAGGAAGAAGACTTTACTACTACAAGGATCTTGTGAAGTGGATTGCTTAAGCTAGCCAGTACTAGGCAGAAATATCCTTGATAAAATGATGAGTGATTAAAGAAAAAGCAAAGCGGAGAAAGACCCTGTTGTAACAGATATGGTTGTTATGAACTTTCATTAATAGACCTTCTATATAAAATTTTTGTACTATCCTTTCTCAAAGAAGATATAGTAAAGATATGTAGAGGGTTTCACTGATGATAGGAATTAAAGTTTCAGTGCTATTTCCTTTCACATGAATTTCTTCCTCTGCTTCAGTCAGAAGCTGTCTGGACCTTCACATCAGCACAGGAGACCTGGACCCAAGAGAGATGGCAAGCAGCATTTCTGCAGCCTCCTCTAGATGTTCTGCCAGTAGAAGGCAGCCTCTGTTTAACCTAGGAGATAACCAAGAGATATCCCAGCTACCAATGAAACAAATCCCTATCAAATCAGACCGCCCTGGCAGGCTTTCTACCATTTAGATACTGCCTGCTATTTAGGCCTCTTGTGAAGGGGGCTGCATGCTCTAAATAGTTTCTTGGCAGGTCGCCATTCAAGGCCCCGTGCCAGGGTTTTATCCTTGCCCTTGTTGTAAGCCTGGACCCGTGGGTTCACCTGCCATCATGAGGTCAGAAGTTTGAAAGGCACTCATATTATTTAAGGCAACAGTTTAATTTACTTTAAACATTAAAACCAAACAAGCATAATGAAATCCACTGTAATGGTAACTCTGTGCACACTCATGTTGAGCAAATATATCGATCATCCTTTGCAAAGATGTACTTTAATATGTTGTAAAACCTTGCTAATACAGTATAATAAATAAAATGGGGGAGGGTTAAGTGCATGATATTAGATCAGCATATTCTGTAGCAGAGATATGAAACAGCTCAGGGCACTTGCTTCCTAAAGGAGCATTAACTGGCTTCCATATGTTAGTCTAGTGATCAATACACAGTTCAATTCCCAGACCTTTGTTCCAGCTCTCAGTAACACAATATTATCTCATCCATGTCCTACCAATTATTGATAAGAACAAGGGTGGTGTGAACTGGCACACCTATATCACCTTCAAGGGAACCCTGCTGAGATGCTTTGGGTCAGACCTCAGTCAAGATATCTACTTCCCAACTATTCTTGGTAAGAAAAAGAAGTTTTAAGGTCACTAAGGAAAGATTGTACAAAACAGCTGTTCTTCAAGTTGATAGAAATATTTTCTTCAAATGGGATGAGCTCAAAGTCAAATACTTGGAGAATTTCGGGAGATTAAAATCTTACATTTCTAGTTTTCTTCCCTTTCTCATTTGTTGCTTCTGTACTTCCCACTCCTGTGATCTATCTTTTCTCTTCCTATGTCAGCTGCTCACTGGCAAGAAAAATATTAAGGTAATATTGGAAACAGTTTTTTTTCCCAAGTCCTTTTGCTTCCTGAAGCTCTAACAAGACATTCACATGAAATATCATATCTAGAAACTCACTAGTGAAAAAAAGTAACATGATCCTGAGATTTTGTCCTCTGCCTACAATGTGCAATTTGCACCCACCTGTGAGGTCTTTAATTCACACATTTTCACGTAATGCTATTGACTGAGGAGAAAATGAACCTTGGCTTGAAATGGCAAGGTTTCTTCTAGATTAAACATAAACTAATTTTCATTCTGTAAAAACCTTCAAGTGGGATTGTGTGATATGCACAGATAATCAGTATCAGAATAAAGAGAAAAGTATCCTTCCTGAGCATCTAGCAGCCCACAGGAGTACCTGTCGACTCCACTTCTGCTTTGCTTACTCCACGAATCATACAAAGCAGTCAGGGACCAGGTTTTACCCACAGAAGCATCAGCCAGGATTGCCAAACCACCATAAGGCAGAAAAGGATGAGATAATGCTTTGTATCACTGGTATAGTACATCATCATTCGTACTCCATCCAGATGGTAGTGGGGAAGGAGTCGTGCCATCCCCACATTGCTCACTGAAGGGCACAGAACTGAGTCGTCCCTCACCTGGAGCAGAGCACAGGGACACAGTAGGCTGTGTTCTGGCATCTGACGAAAATAAAACAGTTTACATCAAGATTGTCTGTGTGGTGTGATGCAGCATCCATACGCAGCTAACAGTTTGCACAGAGTTGCTATAGCCTTGATACATAGACTTTAATGGAGTAAAGACAAAGCATATTGGTATAATCCAGTGAAGCACCACGGTTCCATGGTGCTGAGGCTAAAATCAGACTAATTGATGTCATTTTCAGCATACCATTTTATTTTTAAAAAATAGGGAGTTTTGAGGAGTTGAACCAGCACATTAATTCTGGAAACCTCCGGAAACAGGATGTTATTTAAAAGTCTAACAATCGGGACAATCAGTACAGACACCTAGAAAAATAGACACCACTCAAAATTCTGTGCAGTTTGGTTCTGTTTTGGTGGTGGTTTTGTTTTCTTTTTTTTTTCCTAACAGCTAAAGCAACTGTGTTTCAGGGTCTAAGTACAGAGCATCAGCAATACTGAAATGTAGATCCTTTGGGGAAAACAGCAGCTACCCCCTACAAACCCACAGAGGAAAGCAGACAGAGGATGTCTTTTTGACAATCAAAGCTTTAACAGGAAGAAGGCACAGACAAAGGCTGGTGAGATATGGCTATTAGAAAGCCGGCAAAAATCTCACGCTTTCACAATTACAAGGTAGTATTGCTGTGAAAGAGATTAAATCAATAAAGAGAAAAAGGAGAGAACAAGAACAGACTGCATTTATTTCTGCCTCTGTTGGTGCCGGTGTATATAATGCAGAAGCCTGGTCATTTCAAATGTTCATCAATATCTTACCAAATTACATCTATTTAAATAAATAAATAAATATACAAATAGTTTAAAAAAAAAAAAAAAGAGAAAACGGGAGGGAATAAAAATAAATAAATAAATACCAAATAGGGATGCATTTAATCCATTTTTGCCAAGGCAACTTTATTTAGAAAGCTGTTTACCTTTCTGAAAAGCCTCATTAGGCATAAAAACAAAGAATGAAGTTGATTAATGTGCTCTAAGTGTGATGTTCAAATTGTAATTTTCATATACGTAAATGGATGCTTCTGCCGTATTTTGTTTGATAATTTACAGAGTTAGCACCGTCCAAACCACTAATCAGTTTCTTTTTATGAAGACAGCTGCAGAAGATCCTTTTAGAATGCTAATTTTCATTAGTGCCTTCACTCACCAAGAACTAGGGCCTTTCTCACAGATAACCTCAGCACTGTAAACTGGGCTTGGGGAAATTCATTTCACTTGCAATTCAGTTGTTTTGGGATTATTTTTTTTGTTGTTGTTGTTTCTTTTGTTTTTTCAGTAGGGTAATCTGAAGAGAAGAAGAAAATGCAGCAAAAAACCCCCAAGTGGATGGATTTAAAAGAGAAGAGTGCTTATAAATCAAGACCGAGGTAGTTTATCTTTTCCTCTTTTTTTTGATATTATCATCTGCTGAGCTGGCAGAAAAAAAGCAACTTGCACAAAGGTAGCATTTCTCTAGGTACTGTCTGTATATTTTGTAGGATGGTGACATTAATACAGATTAGTTTTAACACACCACTTTTCTAGTAATTCTGTTCTAAAGCTCCTTTAATGCAAAAAGTAGTGCTACAACCATACGCACTGTGGCAGGAAGCAGAAAAGACAAACGGATTAATACACTGGGTTACCATGTACAAAATACCAGGTTTAAATCAGAAGTAGTTATATCACGCTATGCTATGCTTTACAGAATTGCCTCAGTTTCTCTCAGCAGTGCTAAAGCTGGCTCAGTAGCAGCATTAGTTTCTGTTAATTTGGAATTTTCATGCTCCAGTGGCAGTATTAATTTTTTATGCCAGTGTAAATAGTAAGTAACCAATCAAATGGTCTAAATACATTAATGTTCTGCCTTTGCGCATAGGTATGAGAAGATTAGACTAATTCTGCTGTACAAAGAAAACAGCCTCATGGAAGCACTGAAAGTACATTTACTGTTGCAAGGAAGAATGATTTTTCTCAAAATATTTTGCACAGGACCAAAACAAAATTAGAGGTAGTCCCCTAGCTTTAATGCTGCAAACAGCAGTAATGAAACAGTCTAGCAGTTTTTATAACATATCCAAGTAGAAGGGTGTTAAATAAATTCTGACAGTTTCAGAAATCAGTTTGAGAACAGCTGACACATGTTCCGAAGCCCCTGCAGTATCTCAGCAATGATTAGAGATCTGAATCTACATTTCAAAATGGAAAATGTCCTCTGTTGCTTTTCCCAAAAATACACACTTATAGCCATAAACTTTAACTTCAGTCCTTTCCATTAAATCTTCCCATCTCTTTCACTTAGTCTATACTGTGCCTACTCTTCTCATCTGCCTCTTGATCCTTCCAGCTGCGTGTGTACGGACGCCCACCACCCTGATCTAAATCACTGAACTGACGCTTAGGGTCAGGCAAGCAGATCTGGGATCCCTCTTGTGGAGAAAGAGTCACACTGATGAGGCTATGTAAGCAGGGTGGGATGTTATAAAAGGCAAAATGCTACTCTGTGGTTAGGTACCTAGAGGTATACCTAGAGGTATACCTATTTAAGGTTAGGCACCTTAAATAAATCTGTACAATTACTGCAAGAAAAAGAAAAAACTTTACTCTTGTGAACTCTCTGTCTTTCTGCCTAACTTCCATAATCCATTGGCTCTATATGACTTCTTTATAAGCAATTTCGCTGAAGAATGAGAAAGAACAATTATGGAAGCTGTGCCTTAATGAGAGCTGGGGTGGGGGAAAGAATTACAGTCTGCTATTGAACTGAGAGGACATATACTAAAATAGCCAGCATAGAAAACAAGAAAAGAAGATTCTGTAAAAATTAGAGGCATGTGAGGTGCAATAAATGTAACTGACAAATTGAGAAAGGCTAAGAGCATCATTTAGGTTGACTACTAAAATGAAAAAGTAGTACACTGCTTACGCAAAATTGCTTATTCTGGACAAATTAATTGCCAAAGCAACTACCTGTTAAGGTGCAAGAGAATGTCAGTCTTCAGCCCAGATATGTGGAAACAAGACTGTGTTATACGGCATATGTTATCTGTGATAAATACAGCAGATCAGGATGAGTGAAAGAAGAGGAAATCGAAAATGCTCTTGGTCTGTGCATGATTATCAGAATTAGGGTGCCGAAGGCTGATAGCAACAGAGGTATTGGAGTCAGAGAGGCAGAGCATAGGAAGAGAAATGAAGGAGCACCGCTACTGTTGAAGAAACTCAGCTATGGAGGTGCTACAAAAGCCTTCCTTGCTGACTCCTGTCTATTTTCTTTGTATTTCATATATATAAACAGTTGGGACTGCTAGATTGTCACTTTGCAATTTTGTTGCTACTTCTCCTGACTGTGGAATCATCCCAGGCTATAGAAAAAGTAAGTTAACAGAAAGAAAAAAAAGAAAAGAAAAGAAAAAAAAAACAAGTAATGAATTAGGCAGTAAGAGATAATGAGAATCATGGTAAAACTGTCCTCATTTGGCTGTAGAAGGACTCTGACAGCCATTTGGCACCCACAGAAATAATTTCTCACATGTTGACAAGACAAGCATGGCACCTGATACATGAGTTGCCTTCAATGTTCTTTGTAACATCTACAAAGTAGGGTTTTGCTATCCATTCCTTATGTGTCATTGGTTTACTGCACAAAACCCATAAAAGTGTAAGCATGAGCTATGAAGTGTCTTAATAACAGTGACATTTTAACTGAATATTATGAAAAGCTAGACTACTTGGAATGATATAATAATTATATTATTTTGCTAATTTATATGTATTCTCAAGAAAAAAATTGGTTATTAATAAACACATTATCAAATTGACATAAGTACAGAAAACAAAGTGAAGTATGCCAAAATGAAGATGTCTAGTAACATGAAGCAAAAAATCTTTGTGTGCTGGTATATCTGTCTTGTATGGGCAGCCCAAGGCTGCCCACTTCTTGTCTAACAAGTGCCAAACAGAGGGGAATAACCTCTTCCCTCAACCTGCTGGCTATGTTCTTCTAATGGAGCCCACCCTGCCATCATCCCCTGGGCACATTGCTGTTCAAGTTACTGTTCTCCAGGACCTTTTGTCCTTTACTGCCTAATTCCCAGCTTTACCATTTCTCCAAGGGGTAGAGCTGGTTCCTGAGCTGTGCTGGTCCTTGGAGTTATTCCATCCCAGGTGCAGCACGAACTTCATGAGGTTTTTATCCATCCATTTCTCCTGCCTCTCAAGAGTTCTCTGAATTTCAGCCTTTCCTTCCAATACATTATCAGCTGTTTCCCATCACAGTTTCTGAGAGTGCACTCCACCTCACTGCTTATTTCATTACGAAAGGCAATATGTACTTTCAGCCCCAGTATTGCCCCCTCAGGTATGCCAGTCATAACTTGTCATTGCTGAACTTTGATCATTGACCCACCACCCCTTGAGCCAGATGAAGTCTCTTACAACTTGAAAAAAGGTACGTTTATGATTCTGATTTTCATTAAAGAATTATATTAGAAGAGTTGAATGGGGACGCAGCAGGCTTATAGTAAGGACTAGGAAGAACTAACAAAATAGAGGTAGGTGGCTAAGAGTATTTCCAGGGAAGAGAAAAAGATTATATTATTAACTAAAACTGGAGGAAACTTGAAATCTTATATACTCCCAGAGAGTTAAGACAAAACTTTTACCTCTAAAGACCATATTTGGGTGTTTGGGAGGGTTTTTTTGGGGATGTTTGTATTGTTTTTTTTAAAGAGAACTAAGTCTGTGGATACATTTCTGCAGAGTTTAATAGCCTTACTCCAAAAGAACAGAACAAATTTCCCCACCTCTTTAGTTGGCTTTTGATCAATAATCTCATTCCTTTCTTTCTCCTGAGAGCAATATAATGTTTCTGCCTTTTATGGTGTCTCTACTCAGCTTCACTTTGGTCTCTCCAGCTCAGATTCACTCCCTCTCTCTTCAACCTCTCTCTGTAAATATAAACCTAGATGCTACCTGGTTCGATGAAACGATGTAGACTCCTCTAGTAGACAGAAATTTGACTATACACCTCATCATAAAATGACTAACAACCCTCTTTATGACACTAAAATTGTTAAAGAAGAGGAAAATTAATTGTTCTTCACGTTTACCCTTGTAAGACAAGAAAATTAACTTGATTTGTAGCATTAAAGATTTAAAGTGAGAAAGTAAGAAAATGTTCCTTATTAGGTATAGGGAAAGGTGCCATAAATAGTCAGCTTAATCCTTATTTTTTAAAAAACAAGAAGGTGATGAAGAGGGCCACCTGTAATGTCTGAACTTTGCATGTTTCATAACTATCTATACCATGATCCATTCTTGAGATACTTAGTTTTCTGGCCTGAAAAACCTCAAAATAGCATGAAAGCTACAGTGTGTTATGGCCCTGTTTGTACAGTCAGAACCACACAGAGTTTCAGGACAGATATTGCAGAACAACTTTGCATGCAGCAGGTCTAGCAGGCAATTCTGAACTGCAGTAATTATATAATTTTTTTTCAGCCCTTAATGAAGTGTGCTGTTGGGAAGGGTCTGAGCTGAGGGGTCACTGAAGGTTGAGAAGCAGTTCTTGTCCTGGCAAATACTCCTGCTGAAACATGCAAGAGGCTGAACTTTGTGACCTCCTGAGGTCCCTTCCAATCTGTATTGTCCTATGAGCCTATATTACAATTGCAACTTACCACCTCAAAAACACTGAGTCTTTCTTTTACTAATACTAGTCATAAACTGGCATATATATAGTGCATATTATTGTTATTATTGTCATACTGACAATTATCTATCTGTCAGAAGGAGTAGAGACGAGGTTGTATTTCAGCCCTACATTGTAACTACCCTTTGAATCTTTAACTAGAATGGCCTTTTGTCAAGCATTTGATACATGCTATTTAGAGGGATGTCAAAATACTCCATTGTAACGCCATAAAGGGATGTTTTATTCACAATATTTTATACCCAAATCCTGCAGTTCTACTTCCATTTATGTACGCAAAAATGAGACACAGGGAGATCTTGTAAGACTTATTGCCTGCTCATCTGCAAAGATACATCAATTAATTTATGTGAACCGGTAAGGAAGCCTGTATTAAAAACAAACAAACAAACAAACAAACAAAAAACACAAAAAAACACAAAAAAACACACACAGAGAACACTTCCCCACCCCCCAAACTGAATTGCCATGAATAAAATATAGTGAACAATATTAATAGAGTACAGTTTTAGGGCAGAATTTGAAAAAGAATCCAGATGGGAAATTTAGGAAGACAGAATGTAATTATCCAAACTGGACTTTCATCAGGACACCAGTGTTCACATCACCATTCTTCTCATCACCAAGCAGTGGAATGTCTAATAACCAAAGTAGTGTAAACAATGGTTTTATTCATCATGTGCCATGCAAGTGTTCTCCCATGTTCTCCTGGGGCATTGGCCTGATGGTGACTCAGAGAAAACTGTGCTTGAGCCACCTATTGAATTACCAGTGAAACTGGATGACATAACACAAAAGAAATACAGGATAATTAATGTAAAGAAAATCAGCCACAACTTTTTAATTTTTTTTTTTTTTTTAAGCTGTCAGTTCAAGGAATACAAGGAATTCTGTGAGTAAGCATGGTCATGGAGAGTTCAAGACTCCTACACATTCTGCAGAAAGACATTTGCACAGACGTTCACACTATATTTGCAAGTCATTCTGTGTAAGATTTTCAGGCATCCAAATAAGGAATAGAAACAACTCCATGCAATTTATATAATCATAAACTACTCGTAGTGAAATTTTACTCAAGGCAAATATACTGAAGACTGTTGACATAAGTTGATCAAACAATTTTCAACAACTAGATTTCTAAAAATCAAAGTCTACTTGTGGGTAATTTACAAGTAGGAAAAGGTCATGCTTTGTTGATAAATGATTCATTAGTCATAGCTGGCTCAGTACAGATCATTCACTCCATTAATAAACAGCGCAGATGACAATCTAATATTTTTAAACCTCCTTTTCTATTCACCCTTTCAGAAATCTAGCTTTTATTTCAAAGTTTCAGGAGGCTTCCTAGCTATGTTATTGAAAAGGTGCCCAATGTTAAAAGTGCACCTCATTTTCCCAAATCTAAGTCCTTTGCCATATGCAGTGATCCATATAGTTCTCTCTTAGTAAAAAACCTGATGAATTAGAGAAGAAGCAACTTCCAAATCCAATGATTCAAACACCTTTCCTCTAGTTCCTTTGCATCTAATCCCCAGGATCTGGTCTTGAGCATATCATCTAATTAGAGCTCATACACTCTCACAGAGTCAAAGAGTGCCTTGGACATGGTGCTATTTCATTGCATTTAAGGTTTGATTCTGCAGCACTGAAGGCTACAGAAAGACTTCCTTTGACATCTACAAAGGCTGTACAAGGCCATGGTAATTTATAAGTAGAAGGTAGGTTAAAACTTACATCTAAAAATACAGTAGAGCCTTTTTTTTTTTTTT
>VXBL01001071.1:191647-216175 GCA_013400195.1 Aramus guarauna
CCACTTACTGAGAGAGCAGCTGTGTACTGCACCAGATCAAGTTTGAGTGGTTTTAAGAAGCCACCCCATGTAGAGCCCATTACAGTAATCCAATTTTGATGGATGAAATCCAAGCATACATGCTCTCCTGGTGATTTCCTGCCCAGAAAATATTTAAATACAATGAAAGAATTACAGTTTTAAACAAATTTCCTTTTTGATATGCAATAGGCATTGAAATAGGAAACTCCTAAGTGCATGGCAGAGCCCTTATACTTTAAGTGGTACAGTGTATATGCATAAGCAGCTCACCACCAGCGAGATTTAACAAAGTTACTCTTAATAGCCACTCTGAATGCTTTGCCTTCATGAAGTGCTGGCCTTTTTCTACATTATAATCAGCATTTATGGGTGGTATGTCACTGTATGACCACTACTGTACCACTTCTGCGCTCTGCATGTACCACTTGCACAAAAAGCCAATGAAATTTGGTCTCTTCGGAATGCCATCTGAAGAAACTGGGCAATTATATGAAACATTTTCCATAAAACAAAGCAAGTCTTATTACCAGCTTTGCACTCAGAGTGGGACATTTCATGTTAATGACTCCAAGATGCTTTCCAGTAGGTATTTCATCACAGGAGAATAGTATTGGGACAATATACGGAGAAGTTAGCATGATGAGTTTACAATATACCAAAACTAGAATTGCTCCTTGCTTCCCTCAGGTACAAGCAGTCACAAATAATCTTGAGGATTTCAAGAATGGTGAGTGATTTTTCCTGCCAGTTTGTCTTTAAGAGACAGGAGCACTCCAAGAAAAAGATATTTTTTTTTCCCCTCAGTGATCTTTCCCCATATATGGCAGTTGCCATGTTAGTACGTACTTAGAGCCAGGTTTTGCCAGTCATTTTTATTCCACTAAAACTGGTGTCACAGATTGCACCCAGAATAGCAAATCACAGCATCAATTCAAAATTCTCTGAATCTCTAGCAGCATTTCAGTCTCATTTTGACCCAAACATTCACAAGCACTTCAACAGTTACCCTTTGTGAGCCTTAGTTTCTCTGTTAAGTAAATCTTCCTGAAAGAACATTCTGCCTTAGCGTCTGTCACAACCATCAGAGGATCAAGACTTGAGGGTGGCAAGTTTCGATTACGTATCTGTAGTTACATATGACTTATCTTTTGCAGGGATAACAGAAACATGATACCATGAAGTAGAGTTATTTTAAATCTCTGTGAGAAAACCAAAAGAAGGAAGGAAGGAAGGATCCTGGGATTCATATATAGTGTTGATATCATTTATCTTGGATATGTCTTGAAATCAGTCTGGATTTGCCCTTCTGGTCTTTTCATTTCATAATTTTTAATGAATAAGGATCACGTTTCTTTTTGCTTTGTAAAATTGTCATGTGTGACCTCACCTCAATTGTGATGTGCAAAACATCAAGCATTTACACAATAAAAATAATTGCAGTTATCACCACATAATAATGCAAAGGAAGACTGAAAGTTAAGGTAAAACTTTACAAAACTGCTATTTATGATGCATGGAAAAACAAGAGTGTTCTCACAAAGTTCTACTGAAATAATCTTATCTCTAGCTCATAGTTCCATCACTGAAGAAAGCTATCACAGGTACTATGGTCTTGACATGAAGATCTTATAATAAGATTTTTTTTCTTGTCAAACAAATAATAATTACAGCTAAATTTTTATATGTACGTGTCTGGAAGATTACATTTATTTTGTAGTTTTATATAAATATTAATAGTTTGACTTTTTACTGAGAAATTTGCCCTTAAAATTTGTTCATAACATTTCTTGCATTGGCATACATCAATAAATGTAAAATTCTCCAATGGAAGCAAGTGAACTTGAAAGATAATAAAAAATGAAAAATGTATCTGCATTTTACCTATGTTGATATTCTGAGAACTAACAATGAATGAATAATAATAAACTCTTCTAATTTTAGAGCAGATTTTAAAATTTGTTCCCTTCATATATCTTCATGATTCTAGTTTGTTTTCTAGAATAAATATTTTAACACCACATTTTATTGAAAGGAATATTTACTGAAACAATGAATAGTAGGCCAGAAATACATCTAGCAGCTTTTGAGTGCAAGTTCATATGAAAACAAAAATTTTATTTCTTTCCTTGACTGGGTATTTGTAGCTCAAGCTATATGACCAAATAGAACTGCACAGATTATATCAGCCATTCTATTTGAAAATAAACTAAAGAACAATTTGGAATCATTATTCATTGAGGATATTTACAGAAGAAAATCATAGAGTGTTTTTTCACAAACTGAAGAAGATGTGATATTCATCAAATATTGTTCAAAGTTAATAGATAAAGTATTCACAAGGTAGTAATGAATAATGGTTACCACAGAAATTCTTATCCAAACAATAACATCTTAGGTTTTTAACAAAGTCCTATATAATTTTCTCCCTTTAAACCAACCTTTCCCTTAAATTCCTTGTCCTAACCAAAACAGTTTCTACCCCATATGGGAGACAGAGATTGCAAGTCTACTGGGATTTATGCTGTAATGACCGCTGTTTGTAAAAGACATCAGACACAGAAGTGATAAGTATGATCTCCAAATGACCATAGCTGTATATTCTCCAAAAACATTTGAAAGCAAATATCTTGATTAATATCACTAGAACAGGCTTAAACATAGGCTTCTCTCACAACACTGTTAGACTTTGCTGATGTCAATGGATGTTGTTTAAGAGAACAGTGGCACAAGAAATCAAGTACTTAAAATAAGCCACAACAATAAAAGCATAGGAATAATTTTTAAATGAGCCTAAGTGACTCAACAACCTAAAGTAGCTTCTAAAAAGTATATAAATATTTAGGAGTATGAGTATATTCAAAATATACCTTTGGATTGTAGCTTATATTTGAGCCATGAATAAACAGTTCTTACATAATTAGGAACATTTGAAAAGAATAACCTAGATTGCTAGTTGAAATGGCATCTTACACTATTAGTGTCTGGATAATAAAAGTCCAAGAGAAATTTGGGAGTATAATAATTTCATACATCGAGAAGAATTTTACCATGTTTCACTTCCATTATTCTCATCTTCTTAAATGTAAGATTCTTAGCAGGTAGGTTTCACTTTAATAGCACTGTCCTGGCTCTGGCTGGGATAGGGTTAACTTCACCAGGAGCCAGGCCAGGTGAGCCAGGCTGGCCGGGGGCTATTCCATACCCTGTCACGCCATGTCACCATAAAAGGGTGCGAGTCGGGGAGGGGCGGGTTCGGCGTGGCTCTGGGGCGGGCTGAGGGTCCGGTCGGGGTGTGTGTCGGTAAACTGTTGTCTGTTATTACCCATGGTGTGTCTCTGTTGTTGATTGTTTCCCTCTCCCTTGCTGTCCCAGTAAACTGTCCTTACCCCAACCCACGAGGCTTTTGCCTTTGTTTGTCCGGTCTCCTCCCCACCCCGCCGGGGAGGGGTGAGCGAGCGGCCGCGTGGTGCTCGGCTGGGGATAAACCACGTCAAATGCTCAACCCAATGTAGCCACAACAGTCTGGATATGTTGTAAGTTCGATGACAGACCACTCTAAAAACATCACTTTGCTAGGTACTGCTGTAAATAAACCTCTCACTATGATGTATATGTGTATAAAAATCTAGTAAATGACAATATATTTAGTTGGCAAACATTCAGCAAAATCTTACCCTACAAGATAAGGAAGTGCTTATCCCTAAAATTGTCTATTCCCCTGCAAACAGCAGCACTGAATACTGGTGTAGTCAGATGATTAGGAAGTCCTCACCACCATCTGATCACTCTTCGAGGAGGCGTGAGACTTAAGTTAGTAGGTTGATCCAATATGACTTTCTCACCTTGAATGCACAAACGTATAACTGCCTTTCCTACAGGAGCAATCCATGCAATTACATAGCAAATATAAAGATTAAAGGATTGAATTCAGTGAAAAGTGAAAACAAAACACAACATGATGAATTTGTGTCACTAGCTCTTTAATGAAGAACATTTTATTCCCCACTGAATATTTTAATTATACCAAGTGAGGTGCAGATCAGATGGAGACAACACTAACTACTTCAATGAAGGAAATACAACCAATATCCATATTCATCATATAATGAAAATTATATTTCATGTTGGTTTTAAGAAGCTCCATAAAAAGAACCACAGCAAAGAGCAGACAGAATATGAGTAACTGCCCTCATTTAGTAGCCCATACCTATACTATTGAAGTCACAGGGGAGAGTAATTAAATTTAATAGAAACCATCCATGATTTGAAGCTGCTCTCATTTTAGGAATGCAAGGACAAGGAATTCACTGCACAGTTCAACTTCAATTATACAAATTATTCAGTGTCCCATGTTAATCAGATAAAAGTGCTTGTATCATGTTAGAAGTAACAGTTCTTGGGAAACATACACAGTATATAGAAATATGTGTCACAGAAGGAAGATAGATTATAGAAGCTTTGATGCTTAGCACAGCTGAATTGGGTAAAAAATCTTCATCAGAAGAGTATTATAATAGATTCTGTTTTGAAAATGAAGATATGGGTTAAATTGGTGGGTTTTGACAAAGCATTTATAGGGCATTGACTTCTGTGTAACAATAAATAAATACTACCATTGTGTTTCTGAAATTGCTTCAGATAGCATGTAGAGGTCAACATGCAAGTGAGACATGATGCATAGTGTCGGCCAGTAGGAAGAAGGTAAGGAGAAGGAGCATTGGGCTGACCTGCATGCTTTTTGACAGTTTATTATTTCTGCCCCTCAAGGACACGACAGTTATAATCTGATAACTCCATTTTTATTTCAGAATTGGAGAGTCTATCAAATCTCTTTTGTTCTTTGGTTTAACAGCGATATGATCCATACTTATATCCAAATCTTTAAATATTTTTTATGGCATTCATTCATAAGCTGGCTAGAAGCTGTCATCCTGCTAGCTGCTAGCTTCCCAGTCATCAACAAGCCTACCCTTTTCAGAACAACTTCTGTCATAAGCATTGCATCCCAAAGTCGAACAAACAAACATTAGTGGTGACTATGTTTTACAACAGAAGAAAATTTTACAGATTACTCATTTAAAATTCTGTGAAACTACTGCTTCTTCAGAATGGGGATACTAATACTGGGCAATTACTCTTTCAGTATTTCAAACTATTGCAAGATTGTGATAATGAAAACATTGGTTTGCACAATATCTATCCTCCTTGCACAGCTTGGTCATCGTAAGAGAATAGGCTTCATGTTATTAAAAAAAAAAAAAGAAGAAGAAAAATAATTAGCTAAAGATTACTCCATAACTTACAAATCAACACATGGTTTGAGAATTTTCAACAAGGTTTGGCAGAAAATAATAGATGGGGAGGATTATTGAAATACTGACATCTTGTAATACAAAGTTGCTATCTTCTAAAAGTTTCTTCTCCACAAAGATGACAGTCATCATATAATTTAATTCTAAATAGTACCCTTGAAAGGTCTTTTAATATTAAGATACAGAAAACTGTCCAAAAAACCTGTAATTAAAAAAATGTGTAAGTGGAACAATAAAAGATGCATTATGATACACCTGCAAAAATGCAACTGATACTAAATATTTTTTTTGTTCATGTATGAAGCAATTCAGGAAGAAAATGGAAAATAACAATATGGAGTACATTTATCACGTTCATACATATTTGAAACAAAGACCATAAGTAATGCTGGATAATAGCATGAGAAAATAAAAAGCAATATATAAATCTATATGAAGTGTAGAAAAAAAAGTAAGATAAATTATTTACATCTCCTGCAATATCAGATGATTTCTAAATAAAAAGAATTAAAAAAAAAGTAGACATTCAGAAAAAGAGTGATGTGTAACCCACTGAAATACTAAATAAATGTTGACCAGCTGTATGAGAAAAATAGGTATGCTGAGACAAACTACTCATGGAAAAAACAGAAAAATCTTGTTTCATTTATTAACCGTAGTGTTTAGCCTTATGCATTTATAGCAGTGGTTTAGTATGTAGTATTATAATACCTGTAAAATGAAATTTAAGCAAACAAAATGCATATATACTCATATTGGTAATACTCTAGTAAATTAGTAAATTATACTTTAGTAAAATAAACATGACAAAAATTTCCAGAAAGACTATACTACCATATACCTATATTTTTAAACAGATCTTTATTACAGCACATTGAACATTTGTTGCTGCGATGCACCTTGAAGTCTACAAAGCTTCAGGATGATCAATGATTATATCTTGCTACTATGCAAAGATTTGACATACCTTTTTCCACTACCTTGCACCTTTCAGCACCAGTTATCTGTATTTTGCAAGGCAATAGTAAACAAATTTGAAAATTACATTATTCCATATGAAAGCATTGAAAAAAATGAGAACACATCTACCAAGGAGAAGAGCAGATTCTAGATCATCTGGAGCAAGAGCTAAGCTCAATGCTTTGTCTTCTGATTATCAGTTTAAAGGATAACTTAGGTTCCTCTATCACTTCCATGTTCTTGGCAAAAAAGAATTTAGTGTGTGCAAACTGGTAAAGGGACATCACATAAGTCCATTTAACTTAGTTATACTATTATTAGTTCCTTCATTAATAAAATTATTATTTTTATTATGCCTGTCTTAAAGTCTTGATTTATTTTTAAAAAAATACAAAAATATGCTAAAAATCTATTAAAGAAACTGTTTTCCTAGTGATTTTGCAACAACTTTCTCCTTTCTAATTGAATTTTATGTACATTTCTGGCTATTGGCTCTTCCATACAGGCCACTAAAGGTGTTTTAAAGAATTTCCCTTGCTGAAATGCTCACAACAGAGCCAATTTGTTGCAACAGAGATTTCAGCATTCTGTGTAGTGGCTATTAGAACAAAGCAAAACACAACCAGTCTTAGAGATGCTGTCTTAAAATCTAGCACTGTGTTCCAAGATTGATCTGTATAATATATCCTGTCCTTAAGCACAACTTTGAATGCCATTCCTATTAATTGGAAGGTCCTTTCGAAGACTGACCTAGCTGGATTCTGTGGTTTGCTGGTTTTATAATGAAACTTTTTATACCCAAAACAGGTATTATAACACAGCATTATGCTGTCTGCTATAATCCACTATTACCTAAAAGAGATATATAGAGAGATATATCAATACGTCAATTACCTTTAATTAAATGAATATCATCTCTTTAGAATCAGATCTTTGCCAAAATATAAAAAGCAGTGTTGCAAGTTGGCTAGCCAACCCTTCATCAATTGGCTGATTGCTGACAGCTCGGTGGTACATGAATCAAGAGCCAGAATGTCATTTGCTAACATATTGGGAAAATTATTTCTGGCACCAAACTGCACCTGCATGTTATAAGAAAATGCTTTTATACATCTCCACAACCAGTGTAATGAGACCAACAGAACAGGTCTGGTTGTCAAGTCTTGTACGTATGTCACTGCATTAATATGGCAGTGAAAAATATTCGATTTCTCTAAATAAATCCTAATGAACAAAAACAAGAGCAGCAAATTGATACATTTTGAAAGTCAGTAGAAAGCAATTACAAAAGACCCTAAGTAGCTTAAAAACTGCGAGTTTCTACTGAAAGAAAAAAAATAAAGACTTCTATATACATCTCCCTAGTGAAGGGAGGTCCCTGAACCCTAAGAGTGGCAAGACTGAAGACATATGTTTCAGCATTTCTCTACTGAGTATTGGTTCAAGCTTTTCCTCCTCTCCCTGGAGTGCAAAGGTCCCTTAAACATTTCTGCAACACCATTGCTAGGCAGTGTATATGACTGTAGACCTATGTGTTCCACAGTGGGACCAGACAGCTAGAAGTTAGGCACCCTGCTGTCTTTGGGACAGATTTAAATTATTTGAGCACCTAAGTGAGAACTTATGGGTAGAATTCACAACAAGTGATATCACCTGTGTAACCTTAGGCACTTCATTGGGATACCTAAGAAATATTACCTTAGGTTCCTTCTGCAGAGAGAAAAAACACTTCAAGAAGATAATTTATCTCATTAAAATCTGTATCATGCTGTCTTTCTTCATCGAACACTAAGTTTACAGCTATGGGTTCTTGACTTCTGTTCCTCTGTCAGATGGGGTGAATTTTCTGTAGATGACGAACTTTCAGCTAAATTATTTTATCCATATACCTCCCACTACAATATGACAGTAATCTGCTATCCTAGGATTGTATTTGTAAGTGTGTTTGGAATGGCTCATGTCTGTGTATCAAACTGCCTGTCTCTTGCTTCAGCCTAAGGTAGTGGTAGAGGGTAGTGGTCAATGCGCAATATCAAGATGGAGATCAGTGACAAGTGGTGTCCCTTAGAGGTCTGTCTGTACTGGGACCAGTATTGTTTAATATCTTCATCAGTGACATAGGCAGTGGGCTTGGGTGCACCCTCAGCAAGTTTGCAGACAACACCAAGCTGAGTGGTGCAGTTGACACACCTCAGGGATGGGTTGCCATTCAGAGGGACCTGGACAAGTTCAAGAAGTGGGCCCATGTGAACTTTACGAGGTTCAACAAGCCAAGTGAAAGGTCCTGCACATGGCTCGGGACAATCCCCAGTACTCATATCAGCTGGGAGATGAAGGGATTGAGAGCAGACCTGACAAGAAGGCCTTGGGAATTGCACCCCTCTACTCCACTCTGCTAAGACCCCACCTGGAGTACTGCATCCAGCTTTGGTCCTCAGCAGAGGAAAGACATGGGCCTGTTGGAGCGAGTTCCAAGGAGGGTCACAAAGATGATGAGAGTGGCTGGAGCACCTCTCCGATGAGTACAGGCTAAGAGAGTTGGGGATGTTCAGCCTGGAGAAGAGAAGGCTGTGGGGATGCCTTATAGCAGCCTTCCAGTACCTGAAGGGAGTCCACAAGAAATCTGGGGAGGGGCTTTTTAGAAGGGCATGTAGGGATAGGACAGGGGATAATGGTTTTAAACTGAAAGAGTGTAGATTTAAACTAGACATAAGGAAGAAATTTTTTACCATGAGAGTGGTGAGGCACTGGATCAGGTTGCTTAGAGAGGTGATACATGTTCCATCCTGGAAATATTCAAAGTCAGGTTGGATGTGGCTTTGAGCAAACTGATCTAGTTGAAGATGTTCCTGCACGTTGCAGGTGGTGGTGGACCAGATGGCCTTTCAAAGTCCCTTCCAACCCAAACTATTCTATGGTTCTAACTAGGAAGAAATACAGAATTCTGCCTGAGGACTTCCATGAGGTGGGATGAGAGGTCACCTCAGAGCACATGAAGCATTCACCCTCAACATGATGTAGCTTTCCTCCTTTTATTATGATTATTTATTATTATTATTACTATTATTATTAATAATAATTTGCTTAATTATTTAAATAACTTTTTGATCTGTTGTTCTACTGATGATACTTGATTACCTGAACAGTACAAACACACTTTGAGGAGATAGGGTCACTAATTTCTACATCATGAAGCAAGCTATGGTTTCATCATCCCACATCTGAAACTGTGTCACTGTCACGAATCTGAGAGCCCTGGGATTGGAATCAGAGAACATGTCCTTCTTTCCAGGTGTGTTTAGTCAGTTTGTATTAAGACACTTCTTGAAAAACAAATGAAGAACCAAACAATCCACAAGAAGCTAGGAATCACCAGGAAAACAGAACCCTTAACTCCTCTTCTGCTAAACAGTAAGATGCATGGTCAAGTTTCTTTCATCTTATTCTGAACATCTTGCACTCCTCTTCTCAGGAAACAATGTCAGTAAAGCAGATATTCACCTAGCGTATTCTATAGCCTGGTAAGTGTATTATTCTTCTAGTACATATAGAAAGGTGGCATGAGGAGAACAATGAATTTAGATCACCTTTTCCATAAAGGAACTACTTTAAACAGTGAACCCTATTTTAATTAAAAAAAAATTATAAAAAAATAGCAAGTACCTTCTTTCCAGTTTTCAAGGTCCTTTGTAGTCCTGGCTTTTTGGCTGTACATTGCTGGGTATTTCTGATTTTGCTCTCTGGCAAACTCTTTCCTTCCAAAATTAAACTCAAGGAAATTTTTAAAGAACAGTTTACTACATCCTATAGCAATACAGAAACCACATTGATTTGTACTCCCCTCAACCTATCTAATCCTCTAAAAAATTCCCAAAAGATCTTGCCACAAACATTTCTGCAAATCTTCATACCATGCTACCAAATATGCAACACATATTCTTAGACCTATGCTGCAAAATTATATTCTAGTGGACTGCAGGCTATTATATCTTAGTCCACTCACAAATCCCCAGGGTGACTAGTGACAAGTGATAGGCAGTCTGGATTTGGCCCATCTATTCAAGAGAGAGCCAGTCTTAAACAGTAGAGAAGCCAAATCATTCCACAGCATTTAGTCTATGGGACAAGAGGTCATTTCCTGGGGCATATGCCTAAAGAAACCAGTGAGGTTTGCTTATTCCTTTTGGAGAGGAAAGGCAGCTAGGTCCTTTGAAAAGATACAAGACTCTTGATCCCAGATGGACATAGGTTCCTCCTTGCAATTCTATGCTATACATCTGAGCTTTTCTGAAGACACAGTGAAGACGTATTTTGGTCTTTCCCAGTGGGTAGATCTAAATTGCTCCTGACTCACCACATTCATTGCTGGGATCTGAAGTGCCTGTGAACTCTGGAAATTTCTCTGATTTGTAAGAGTTAGGCTTTTTATTTGATACAGCATTAAGACTCATTTTTAACTGGACCCGCAAGTCCTAGTAATATTTGAAAATGGTCTTCAAGTCTAGAACCCAGTACCTTCAAGTGTTTTTATGGTTTTTCTATATGGATGAACAGATTATTACAGAACTAAGATTATTGTAGAGCTTTGGAACACTATGATTCCCAATACAAGTGCTTTTTAAAAAGTATTGTTCAACTGCAGTGATTTGGTTTGAAATGTTAAATTTGAGTAGTATAATGTCAATGTCCGTATTCATGATAGATGCTTAACTATTCTACGCTATGCAAATGCAGCAGGAGTCATAGAAGTACTGAAACACTCTGCAGCTAGGAATGCATTTTTAAAAAGTTCTTTTGCATTCAAAGACCTTTTAAAAAAAGGCAAAAATATTTTTTTATGTTCTCCATTTCAGACACCAAATTTTAACCCATTGGTAATTTCTCTAGCTAAGTTATGAACAACCGGAACACTGAAAACACTATGATGCTTTCCGCTACCAAACTCTGAACAAATTCTAGAACAGCTTTCTAAGCATTCCATCATTTTGCTGGTAACAGGTATAATGGCTGTCTGCAACATTTATTCATATTGTGAAAACATTCTCTGTGTGGGATCTGACAATAAAATAATTCCTGCCTTAATTCTTAGTTCAAATTTAAATGATCTTAATTAAATTTCTCTTGGAAATGAGTTAAGGCAATTTAAATCAGGGTCATTTTATTTCTTCATGACAGGAGGAAACTCATTGGACCAGATGATGATATTTTCATTAGAGATGTCAACGTCTGAGAGTCATCTAACACTGCACCTACAATCAGTACAGACCAATGGGCCTTTCTTGGATGCAATTCACTTGCTATCAGATCAGATGAATGACATCTTTAAAAGTGCCTCCATCTTTCCAATGGTAATAAACAGTCTAAGATAATCATGAATCTCAGCCTAGATAAAATACAATGGACTGCATTTTAGATATCTGAGAATCATTTGATTTTAATACTCCCCTGGATATCCAAAATTATTTTTATGATTATTATACTATGTACAACCTAATTTAATTTGTAAAATATTTTTTTTAAAGTCATACCATAAGAAAAGATGAGTTACAAATATGCATTTGTTTTTGAATAGAAGTAGGCTGGTATATGATCAATTCTTCTTTTAGAGAAATTAGCATGAATTCAGTACTTGCATGAGGACTACGGCCAATACTACTTGAGACCAAATTACTTTTGTCTGCACAAGAAGTCATGCTGAGCTAGGATAGAACAAATATCTTTATTCTTCTGCACTTTAGGTCTATTCCATAGGAAATGTATTCAGGAAAGCATTAGGGATTTCAATCTGCTAAGTCATTGACACATCTCATAATCCATTTCACGTGGTCTAATCATTAATTTATTTCATAAAATAAAATGAAATTTCACTTTGAAAAATTTGAAGTTCTCAACTCTAAATTGCCAGACTTTCAGAAAGTTTCTTATAACTCCTACACCAATTGATTGAAAAAGCCAGTTACACCAGCACAAATGGAAAAGCAGAGATACTGCTTTAATACAATAAAACCTAAGAACAATCCTGCCTAACAGCTATATTGCCATGATTTTTCATCACTCCCAGCTTATACTATGTGTGACGACAACTGCGTAAGACTTTGCATCTCACTTCCAGTAGGCTCTGAGCCATCAATTACACTAGTTCACATGAGACTAGAATTTGGACTGTCCTATGTCCTCTTCATCTCAGGCTATGCAAAATGTCCTTAATGGAATGGAAACAGCTAAAAGGCAAAAACCCACTGTAGTATTTCCTTTCCCATTTGAAGGGAGGTGAGTAAGCCCAAGAGACAAGCAGGTAATTTATAGTTAAACATTTTCTTTTGATCTGTATATCGCTTTTTCTATTTTGAGCTAATTTGATTAAGTACACACAAAAGGGGAGCCAAAGGGGAAAGGTTTTTCTTCAGGCAGCCAGCCAGGAAACACAGTAGCAGAAACCTAATTTTTTATTATTATTATTATTGATCGATCTCCAAGTGATACACATAATTGACTCAAAATAACAGAGGAGCTGAATTAAATCTGAAACATTTGAGCATACTTAATATGGTGTTTTCCAGTGCTACGAGCTTGGATAGTTTCAAGAAACGTGACCAGCAGTCTGAGGGAGGCGTTTCCTCCCCTCTACTCTGCTCTCATGAGACCCCACCTGGAGTAACTGTGTCCAGCTCTGGGGCCCCCAATATAAATAGGAAATGGAGCTGTTGGAGCAAGTCCAGAGGATGGCCATGAAGCTGATCAGAGGGCTGGGATTGTTCAGCCTGGAGAAGAGAAGGCACCAGGGAGATCTAATTGCAGCCTTAACAGTATCTGAATGGGGCCTACAGAAAAGCTGGAGAGGGACTGTTTACAAGGGCATGTAGTGACAGGACAAGGGGTAATGGCCTTAAGCTGAAGGAGGATAGATTTAGATTAGATACCAGGAAGAAATTCTTTACTGTGAGGGTGGTGAGGCACTGGAACAGGTTGCCCAGAGAAGTTGTGGAGGCCCCATCCCTGGAAGTGTTCAAGGCCAGGTTGGATGGGGCTTTGGGCAACCTGGTCTAGTGGAGGGTGTCCCTGCCCATGGCAGGGGGGTTGGAACTAGATGATCTCTAAGGTCCCTTCCAACCCGAAACATTCTATCATTCTATGATTCTATACACTACTTTCAATACAATAGAAAATGTAGGTAAAATTGTGTTATGGCTTCACAAGTTATTTTGTGTCAGCTGAACTTCAATAACTGACAATATGGATGCTATTACCTCACTGCAAATATGAAGAAAAATGCTGTAGCTTATGTCCTCTCTTGTTAAGACTTAAGCAAATGCATTTCATATTACATTTCCTGTCAGTTACACAGTCAAAGTACAAAGTAATTACCTACATCCGATTTAGTCATCTAGATGCCTTTTATAAAGCACATGGAGAAATGGCAGCTGTATGGAGTGATTCATCTCATTCTAAAGTAGGCAGCTAAAGTATATCGGAAGATACATGCCTTAAAAGTACCTATTTCTTTTTTGCTAGGGTCCCTACCCATTTAGTTGCAAACATCTGACCAGATTTGCACAAGACAAACTCTGCCACAATTACAGCAACTCAGCTTACACACAAAAATTCATCTCTGGCAATAATTAATTTGTATATTTAGGCTGTGAAGACTTTTCCTATGTAAAGACAGAGAAATGTTGTGTTGACTCAAAGTACTTATTGCCTATATACTCACCACATTCTCCTGCTTGCCCCAACTGTGAAAACATAAAACCATGATGAATCACGGGTTAGAGAACTGCCACTCACTTCAGTTCTTCTGGTGCTCCAAAGGGACACAGGTCCATGTCCTCCATGGTAAGTGAGATCCGTGGGGAGAAGAAGACCCCCAGTTGTAGCTTCATAAGTTTTAAGTTCAGAATACACACTGCTTTTAACTGACTTCAACAGGAAATACACAATGATGTAACCTGGTAAGATAACTAATTCTGGTCTTGCCTGTATTCCCATCTTACCACCAATTACATACCTTTATACTTTTTTTATACTTGGAAATTGTAAAAGGTTGGACAGCAAAATTGGCCTATGCATACGTCTGCTAGGTATGTGCACAGTACTGTGACAAAGAGAGGCTGTTACAAAACAAAACAACTAAAACTAATAAGAAAGAGTCAATTAGCATTAGTTAAATTAACGAACAATTTGCAAGGATTGCTCATTCTTCAAATCTCTGTTCTAGTATAGACAGATTTAAGCTTTACTTGATGGGTCAGCCTCACACAAAAAAACAGACTTCTCTGACCCAAAACATTAATGTATATAGTGTCTAGACTAACATTTTACCAGGACAGATGTTACCACAAGTCCACTACCAATGAATTTACATCAGCTAAAGGAGAAATATGAACTAACCATTGCAAGAAAGTAAAAAAAAAATCCTATGCTTCATATATAAAATACATAAACTGCTTTATTCTAGGTAGTTTAGAAATTATTCAAAACATTTTAAAAGAACATAAACAGTATATAATTTATCTTAAAAATTAAAATAGCTCCTTCACTGTCAAACAAAAATTGTTGTCGATGCCTCGTCTAAGGCTGTGATTAACGGTATTTAGAAACAATACTGCTGAGATATAATATGTTTTGCAGGGTGGATCCTGGATCTTAGTTACTTAGGAGATTATCTGCTAATTGCTGTTCTTCATTTGAATTCATAACATCACCACTGTAACAACAGTTAAGTTGTATTTAAGGATGCACTTCATTATAATCCCATGTTTTCAGAGGCTTATAACTTTATATAAATTATCTGCTCATAAAGTTATTCTCAGCCCAAAGAAGGCATTTTGGAACAGTCTGACACAACACCATTTGACTGCTTAGGATTTGCATGTTCAAAAATGTGCTACTTCTTTTGACTCCTTTTTGATGACACATTAACATACTTGTCAACTTATGGTACTCAAAACTCCCCAGGTTTTTTAAGGCGCCAGCTTGCAGTTCTCAACAAGTAGAAATGCTTCTGACACATTTGGGAGACTGCTTAGAAATAACACAGGTTTAAGTGCTGCTCAATTAGGGAAAGGTCAGTGGTACTTGAAACCGCCCAAAAGGAGCAGTGACACTGAAGAAACTATCAAGGTTTGTTACATTTTCCAGTCAAAGGGACCAGTCCACTGACATGGAAAATCCTGCTTCTGCTTTTTTCCTTCTCAAAACAAAATAGACATAAATTTGTTTATACTGGCTGGGAAAAAAATATTTATCTGTCCTAAACAATTATTATACTGTAAGGATACTACAACTAAACAGGTGACCATGCGTATCAACATCTGACATTTGGCCACAGCTCAGTGGGCTTGAGTCTAGGCATTCTGCAGTGAAATATGGGTCTAGACATCTAGCTGCTACTTTCATATGATCTCCAGTCTAACGGTTTAGTGACAGTGTCAAAGTAATTAAGCACCTCAGAAAAACAGCTGTAGAATCTGATCTGGCCTCCTGAATAACGCCGATGAGGCATGGGCTGTCACCTCCTCACATTTTCTCAACAGAAAACCAAAACCATTGATGTCAGAGTCACTAGGAATTTGCAGATGTAGAGGGGAAAAAACCCAACAACAACAAAACAGCCTCGGTATGATTTGGGCTTCCAGTACTTGCTGAATCTTCACACAATGAAGCTGTATACATCACAGCGAGAAACAATGGTCACAAACAGAGGCAATATCACAAGAGGTATCCTCCTGGTCTTATGAGGCTGTCACTCCAACTGACATATACTGTGAAGTAATAAGCAACACCTTCTCCAGATCCCAGAAAAGAGGGAGATAAATGGCACTGAATTGGCTGTGTTTCCCCAAAATGTCTCAGACAAGCTACAGCCGCAGCAGGCTGAGCAGCTGAGCCCGCAGAGACTGGGCTCAGAGTCTCAGACAGAAAGGAAAGATTTATTGCCATCTGGTAACAATAATGCTGATGTCTCGGAGAGACCCACTGGGCCACACAGCAGCACCTAGCAACTCTAAAACTAGAGGGACATAATTAGGTAGCTTAATTACTGGGCTGCTTATAAAGTTGGAAATTCTACATTATGTTTATGTTGTTATTACAGTTAGGTTTGGCAGGGACAGAAGGGTGTGGGAAACCAAACCTTTAAGAGGCTGAGATGAGCCAAACCGAAGCAGTCACTGTCATCTGCTGTCTTGTTATATTATTCAGGGACTCCTGTTATACAGTATGGATCGCCTAGGACTCGGATGCTGAATGTAGCAACCCTCTATCATGCTGCTTGGCACTGACTGACTGCTGAAAAACACAGCAACCTTGGTGGTTGACAACCTCTATATATTCACAGGACAGCTACAGCATGAACAGCTTATAGTACAAGTTTCTCCACTCTGCCTCTGCCAATACTCACTATACTCCCAGGATTCTCATAGGTATACAGCAATATTGGAAACTCCATTCCCATTAAAATGTGTGGTTCTCTGCTAATTATTAGGAGCGACCGTGGCAGCAATTTGAGAGAGAAAAATACTCCCGTAATTTTGACTAGAAGTTTGGGACAACATGGCAGAGCAGAGAGACAAATGTTCTGTTCATGCTTGCAGCCATAACATCTTAGCAAAACCAGAAAATAGTGATGGGCAAATAGGGCTGTTAGCCACACAGTGGACATACAGAATTCAAAGGATGCCCAAAACCCAGAAGCAGACTTCAGACTCTTTTCACATCAAGAGCAGATATGAACATAAAATATTTTATTAATTTTCACTGGAAATCTCCAATTGGAATTTCAAACTAGCTGGAAATCTGAAATTCAATGTAGAAATTTGGTGTCTTACTGCTATTTTTACTCTAAAACTTTCTGGTCAATCATTGTATGAAATCTCCCACTCTTCTTGAACAATTCAACAATGGTTGATCTGACAGTTTACATAGAGCATTAAAGGCCTTTAAACATGCTAATGTGATTCCAGTAGCATATTTGCTCTTGCTAAGCCATAGACGAACAGCTCTGTAAGTCATAAAGAGCAGACCCAACTAAAAGGTGACTATATTGCACTTGCAAAATTATACATGTTGCATAACCAATGTATATCATATGTAAATGAATACATTCAGAGAAGGAAAGAGCTGTCTGTATTATAGCACCTTTTTTTTTTTTTTTTCATTCTAAAAGGCATGAATAAGAGACTTGAAGTCAAATTCAGTCTCTGAAGAAAGCACTCCACTATGTTAACCCAACAGCAACAGGAACAATAAACAGCTATTGTCAAAACAATCCTTCTGCAGAGCATAAGACAATTACTCATTTTGAGGTGAAGCTCTCACTCTTTACCCATTTTTCTTTTTTTCCTAGGCCCAGATCCAAACTGTTTTTCTCCCAGAGAATAACCTGCTTTATTTCACTTTTTTAACTTCAACAAACACAACTGCTATGTATACTAACTAGGTTTCTGTGTCAAGGGGCACCAAAAATATGCTAGTATTGTTGAAGAGACAAATGGAAAAACCTTGATTTGGCAGGGTGTTCTTGTCAACAAAGAACAAACATAAAGGACCCACATGAACACTGAAAAGCTTAACCAAGAAAAGAATCCCATGGAATGGTATTATTATAAAAGCTCTAAAAAATGTCTCAGAAGTACTTAGCAGGCAAACAAGGAATTTTTTTTGCTTGTTTGTTAGGGGTTTTTTTTGTTGCATTTTACAGTGTATTATGAAGCCTAGGAACACGTTATAGTACTTTGTAGTAGAATTTAAGACTTGGTAAGTGTCTGTATTTTGCATAAAGCTATTGGATGAGGATGTGCTTTCTGGCATAGCCTGCCACTGTTTGATAGCATTTTAAAAACATACTGTGCTTGAACTATCAACACACAATATTTGTTAGTTTTATGCTCCACAAGTTACTTTGTTATGTGCAATGGAATAATTACTATGAAGTTTTGTATTGTAGCACTTTTGTCACAGTTGTTTATTAGATATGGAACCTCATTTTGAACTTTTTGTTTGCTTTCTTTGCTGTCACTTCCATGGCATTCATACTGTACTGGCATTTAATTGAAAATTGGACCAGACAACATTAAAGGAAATTTTGGTCATTCCAGTCATTAAAGATTTTCCCTTGCTGGCATGTAAGTGGGGTTCTTTACAGAGTGCTTATTTGTTTGATTTGTGCTTAAAGGATGTATATATTTAAATCCATTTCATGCACTGGGTAAAAAGCAGTATCTAGTGGGTTTTCCTTGCAATCATATCAAAACACTAAAATTATGACATGGATACAAATGTGTATCACAGGAGAGGGAAAAAAAAAAGACAGCATTTATCCCATATTTAAGAAAATATTAAGTATTAAAATAGATAATTTTTAAGCTGATTCAGAAGGGGAAAAAGGAATACATGTGAACTCAGGTTTCAGGAAGAAAACTAGATAATTAAAGTTCAGCCTAAAAATTAAGTCTGCGCTTACAGTTTGTTGGATTTTTGGGGGATAGGAAGCAAAATGTGCTCTCAAGATGGAAGTGAGAGATTTTTTCAGAAAATACATCTCTCAGGTTTGCCATAAAGCTGATTATTTCTTTGGTTGTAAAATACTTATTTCTTTGGTCCTAATTTCTAACAGGGTAATGGGTAGATCAGTCTTCTTACTGAACTGACTGATTTTCCAAGGACTTTGGATTAATTTAGTTATGAGCGGGAGCAGTGGGACAGCAAGAAGAGTGGGACAAGACTCAGGAAAGGGCTCTGGACTCCACAAAGAAGTTTTGGGCCATCTAGCTGAGTCCCAAATCCAGATCTTCTGCAACCAAGGGAACTCTTCAAGAAACTTCATCATGCTTGGAGGATGTGACTTCTAGCTAGCTCTAGCATCCGAAGGGCATGGGACAGCAGGCCAGAAACTCTGCGGAGGACAGTGTACACATGAGCAGCAACTGTGTTGATGTGCCACTGGCACAATGCTCAGCACACGCTGTAGCCACTACCCCAGCACATCAGAGACCTAACCCACTTGGAGCTCCTAAAGGCAAATGCAGCTCTGCAGGCCCAGTGCAGTAGGGACATCTGGTATTTCTCACTGATCTCAGGGCCAGGGATGATGAGCTCCTCACCTGCAGGACATGAGCACTGGCAAAAGTCTGTGTCACCAAGTAAAGGAGCTGTGGGAAGAAATCAGCAGGCTGTACAGCATCAGTGGTGATGAGAAAGAGGTTAACTGGACCTTCTCTGAGACCCTGCAGGACATGCAGAACCTGTGCCTATTGAGTTGGGAAATAAGGGACTCCTAGGATGGTGAAGACTGGGAGCTCATGACTTCTGTCACCAGGTGGATGACCTCTGCTCCACCTGCAGATTTGCAACTACAGATTAAGGCCAGTCACTTCTGGTAAAATCTAAGGGTGGATATTGGGTCCAATACTCTTTAACGTCTCCATTAATGACCTGCAGTATAGGACAGATTGCACTGTCAGTATTTTCACAGATGATAGAAAACTGTGAGTGTGGTTGATATGCCAGACAGTTGTGCTGCCATTTAGAGGGAACTCTACAGGCTGGAGAAATGGTTCAACAAAGAGAAATTACAAGTCCTGAGGAATAAGCCCATGCACCAGTACAGACTGAGGGCTGACTGGTTGGAAAGTAACTATACAGAAAAGGCCCTGGGTATCCTGGTGAACAAGTTCAACCTGAGCCAACAATGTGCCCTTGCAGCAAAGGACAATAGCCTCTTGGACTGTGTGAGGAATAGCATTACCAGCAGGCTGACGGAGGTGATCCTTCCCCTCAGTGCTGGTGAGGCCACACCTGGACTACTGTGTCCAGTTCTAGGCTCCCTAAAACAAGAAAGACAGTGACATACTGGAGTGAGCCCAGCAAAGGATCATGAAGATGATTAAGGGACAGGACACATATATGAGGAGAAGCTGAAAGAGCTGGGACAGTTCAGTCTGGAACAATGTGTATAAATACCTGATGGTATGTGTGTGCGTAAATAAGATGGAAGACAAGAGGCAATGGGCACAAATTAAAATACAGGACATTACATTTAAATATAAGAAAAACAATCTCTGCTGTGAAGGTAATTAAACAGTGGAACAGATTACACAGAGAAGTTGTGGGGTCTCCATGCTTGGACATATTCAAAACCTGGCTGGTCATGACTGTGGGCAACTTGCTCTAGCTGATCCTGCTTTGAGTCGAGTGTTGAATTAGGTGTTCTCCAGAGGTGCCTTCCAACCTCAATCATTCTGCGATTCTGTGAATCTATCAGATTTAACAGAACTACAACTTCTCTCATATTTTTTAAAAAAAGCAAACCAAGACTCCATGTCCCTTAATACTTCCCCGCTATCATTGCTGAAAAGTCAATATTCGTGTTAGTTTCTATCCAAAATGCTTAATCTCTTTGAAAGATATTATGCATAGGATGATTCAGCTTCTAACTTAACCTGTTCAACAGATTTAGATACTTAGTTGTGTTAGGTGTGCATTGTGAGGTAAACAAAATAGGTTTGATTAAAAAAGATAGGCTATGATTTAAATAATTTTCAGCCTTTTTTTCTCCCTCTTGCTCATTTTCAAATGTTTTTGGTTATTAATTTCCCCTCTGATTTTAGCTGTTGCAAGTTCCAATTCTACAGGAACAATTTTTACCCACAACATATTCAAAACAACCAGAACTGGAGCACTTCAGTCCCTAGAACTCCAGGTTCTCCGTTCCCTGGTGAGAATCTTTGAGAAACATAAATTAAAATTAGTTTCAGTGCATTGAATTAATTATTCCATTTATTGGTTATTATCTTGCTTTGTGGTTTTACGTGCCTCTGAACTGTAGATGGAAATAGAAAAGAAGAAGAGAGAATCAACTAATTAATCTTGGGCTTCCAAAAGAGACAAAAAGAGTTGAAAGATGGGAAGAAAGTAAAGTGAAAACTTGATTAAGCTAAAAAAAAAAAAACAAAAAAACAACAAAACCCAGAAAAATTTTCAAAGAGCATATAGCTATATGAAATATAAATTTAATTCATGTTTATGCACTGCAATTACTCAGCATATGTGTATATATATATGTGTATGTATAGAAATTTAATGTATTGACCAAAAATTTTGTATTTCTATAGCACTCCAGAGATTATGAATAAAATATTTAATTCAGGAGTTTGCTATTACATTTGCAATTATATCACTGACCTTTTTCCATACTTATGTTGTTCCACAGTAGATGCATGAGCACTGCCAAAAAAAAGAAAACCATCATTTACCAGTCACAGAAGCAAAAGATAGCTGTTCAGTAGCAGGTGCTATTCAAAACAGGCACCAAGGACAAAAATTTAGAACTGGCACATATTGTGAAGATAAGTCTTAGACTCAAGTAACACATGTCGTGTCTAAAATGAAGTATGGCAAATGATGATCTAGCAGAGATTTTTTGGTAGTTGCTCTGTACAGAGTAGCACCAAGCTGGGCACAAGACCCACAAGTTTGACACGTGGAATATCAGCCAAGAAAAAAACAAAACCAAAACCAAAACAAACAAACCTCTGTCAAAAGGAATCGTGCCATATTAAAACTGCATCTTGACTCCATGTGTCACATCTGTTAAATCTTAGTATTACTAGGTGTAGGCTGAAGCTGGACATGAATTTTGCAATGCACATCACACAGTGATGCACATCATGGACTTACCAGCCTGGACCTTCACAGTCATAGACCATTTCACAGTGAGGATATACCATGGAAGAACAAGACAGCTTTTTCTTAGACCATTGTCTATACCTGTTCTACTCTAGGTTATATATGTAAATCTCTACTTGCCATCACTTATAAAATGTCCCCTTCTGTCAGAAGCAAGATATCTATCTTACCATCTCACCTAAAATACATTGTATATTAGCAGCATTTACTTTAAGAAGATGTCTTTTCTTGTATTTACAAACAGAAGGAGGGGAAGAAGGCTTTTGTATCCACCTCTCGTTAAATTATATTGGTTTATACGGAAAAAAAAAAACCCAACAATGTCTCTAGGTACTTAAAGACACAATGATTTATGCAAAGTACCAAGAATTTCAATACTGTATATTCGTATTACCTAAAATTATAGTATGCTTGCAAGATTTTACCAAAGGATACACTTCATAGTTTGAAGCTGAAAGTACTAATTTTTTTTTTTTTTTCTTTAATTCACCTTTTATATTTATTCAAAGAGGTCTAAGACCCAGTGTGGTCTGGCAAGTCTCAGTGCTGAATTGACTATGTCCTAAAATATTCCAAGCCTAACCCTCTGGCAAGTGGAGTATTTAAGCACAAACAAATGAAGATGCATCTAGATGATCCAGCACTTTGGCTGCAGTAATTTAGTGAGATGAGATTTAATGAAGACCAAGATAATACTCAGTACAAATATAAACAAGAAAGCTTCTCTACTAAGTCATAAAGGAAGAGATTTAGGAGCATGCAGAGGGTAATTGTAAATAAATCAAATGAACTCCCAGTACAATGCATTTTGAAAAGTTACATTCTGGAATTTATATACACAGGACACTATTATAGAGCAGGAGAAATTATTCTTGAGGTTCTACTTTGCTATTCTCCTGTAGGCACTTAAGCACAAAGAACTAGCTGTACTCACAAGTGTCAATCTGTAAAATTATTATATGTATCCATCTTCATTCCAGGAGTGCATAGTTTCTAGTGCTAATTTCCACAAAGTAGCAGAAAACATTTTTTAAAAAAATCTTACAGAGTTGTCTGTTTCCAATATAATACTCCAGCTTCAGAAATGTTTGTTGGTTTTGGTCTTTTTTTTTTAACCCAGACAGATTAAAATTAGCGTACCCAGATTGTGACAAGCTTTGGCTAAAACTTTGAAATGAATCCACCTGTATCTTTTTCTCAAAGCATACTAAAAACATCAAAAGGACTATGAATAACTAAAGTGAGGTTACATTTGAATGCAAATTAAAATAGTGTAGCTAAGGTAACATGTTCTTCTATTGTTAGGTCTGGCATAGTCTTCTCTCTTTCCTGTGGTCTTCCACTTGAACCCAGACAAGACAGAACAAACAAGCAAAATTTCTTCCCACTGCTCAAGAACAGCTTTTTAAAAAATCAGAACAAATGAAAATATGCACATCCTATAAGCAGCAGCCAAATGAAAAGAAAAAACGGGGGAAAAAAAAAAGACACATCAGTCACATCAGTATATTGTTAAGCCAATCTGCTGCCCCAGGTGCTTTCTGTCAGTAGCACATTTTCCATCTATTAGTTGGGATTGAATGACCACTTCTCAGGGCAGGCTTAAAAATGTAAACCACATTCTCTCAAGTCTCCCATTTCTCCTATAGTTGGAATGTGATTTTTCTTAAAATATTTCCATCTTTGTGTTTCCTGTGGTCATCTTAATAGTAATTTTTTTCAGTTCCTGGGATCAGTCACTCTCTCCTACCCTAAGTGCAGAGATTTCCATAGCCATCTTTTCAGATGTTCTGCCTACAGGTTTATTTTTCAGTCCAGACAGTAGAAAAAATGTGATCTCTTGCCTGGTTCCTTCAATAAGATTTTTTTTTCAGGCAACTTGAGGGTAATTCAGCTGGTTTGGTTTACATGCTTATTTGGGAATGTAATGAAATACCATCTGAGAATGCTTATTCTTTTTGAAGACAATCTAGGATAACTATCTCAGGCTTGGCCATCTGAAGCTAGGTGAAATGAATCCCACTACATGTAACTTAACTTTTAGTTAATCACAGAATCATAGAATGGTTTGAGTTGGAATGGACCTCAAAGATCATCTAGTTCCAACCCCCCCGCCATGGGCAGGGACACCCTCCACTAGACCAGGTTGCCCAAAGCCCCATCAAACCTGGCCTTGAACACTTCCAGGGAGGGGGGATCCACAACTTCTCTGGGCAACCTGTTCCAGTGCCTCACCACCCTCACAGTAATGAATTTCTTTCTAACTGTGGTGGGTTGGCATTGGCTGGGGGCCAGGTGCCCACCAGAGCTGCTCTATCACTCCCCTCATTCACTAGACAGGGGAGAAAAAAGTATAACAAGAAGCTTTGTGGGTTGAGATAAGGACAGGGAGAGATCACTCACTTCTTATCATCACAAGCAAAACAGACTGAACTTAGAGAGGAAATTCATCTAATTTATTCCCAAACAGAACAGAATAGAGGAATGAGAAATAAAATCAAATCTTAAAACACCTCCCCCCACCCCTCCCATCTTCCCAGGCTCAACTTCA
>VXBL01001071.1:217186-249265 GCA_013400195.1 Aramus guarauna
GTCCCTCTGGATGGCATCCCTTCCCTCCAGTGTGTTGACCACACTACACAGCTTGGTGTTTTTGGCAAACTTGCTAAGGGTGCACTCGATCCCGCTGTCTATGTTGTCCACAAAGATGTTAAAAAGTTCATTGCCTAGTAGATGTGTTATCCACAAGTCAGCTGTTAAACTACACAAGGAGGAAGATTATGTTGATGCTTCTGCTTCTTCACACTTTGTCAACTGCCAATCAAGTTTTTCCCCTTTTCAATTTTTTTTTAATCTAATATTTTAATCAATTTTAACACATTTGCACCTCTTAACACTTTCATGCTTTCTTTTTTCACATTTATCAGTGTGGTTTATGGATCATGATAAACCCTTGGAGATAAATGTGTTACCACTTTTTATTTTGTAATGATCTATAGTGCATCACAGTTTAAAACTCTGAGACTGTTCAACAATTATTAGGCCTGAGGAAATTTGGAATTGAATAATTAAAAAACACCCCAACAGAAAAACAACTTAAATTCCACAAAGGTAAGTGAATAAGATTATTATTGAAATAGGTACACACTACAGCTGTGGGCTATGTGTCAGAAGTATCCACACTGCAGATGTAATGGAGTAATTAGCCACTTTCAAAAACAAGCCAAGGGGCTAGACAAACCATTGCACGTGGCAAGACACAGTATTGGTAACAAGGCACTGTTTCTGGACTGGAATGACCATGGGTGCCCTAGCCTCTTGTATTCTGGCAACACTGAAGCCCCCTCACAGAAAAATGAGTATCCCTTGCTAGAGAGAGGGACAAGAACTCTCCTGAACATGTCTGTAGTTGGGGATTCCTGAACAGATCTGCAATTGCTGTTTTCATGCTGCTGGAATCTTCTTCTGGGGAATTTTAGCTCTGACAAAGGGAAGGTCACATACCTCTCCTGTTGCCTAGATCTTTAGCAGTCAAACAGGGCTGCTTGTAAATCAAGAGCAGCTCTCTGCTATTCCCGTGTGAATTTACTAACCCGGGATATGCTTAATATTGCATGCATCTATGCATAGCATGTGTATACTGCATGCATTGAAAACATTGGGATCAGACTCAGCATACAGCTGGGTGGCTTTTGGAGGCACATTTTTCAACAAGGGACCAGGGTTTGGCATGCTATGGGTCAATAAAGAGAGCCAGCTAGTGAGCCTGAACCTTGGGCGCTGTTTAAGGGTCTGGTCTTTCCAGGACTTTCTTTGGACATTTCAAACATCTTTGTGGAAGACTGACCTGCCGTAAGAGGCTTGCTCTATTCTGAGCTGGTGGAAGCCATCTATATATGCCATATGGAATCAAGGCCCAGGTTTGGTTCCTGACACTCTCTGTTAGGTATTATAGACATAAATCTGTCACTTCAAATGTGACTGTGTCCCTCTGCATAACAATGTGCTCTGACAAGGGTAAAGCAGAGTGAAAAAGCTAAGGAACATTTCAGTCCTGCATGTTAGGTAAGGCAGTGTCTCCTCTTGTCTTCTTCTTGCTACCTGGATGGTTTACCAAAAAAGAAAGTAAGGTGCATTTGCAAAGCACAGTGGAAAGGGTGGGCAGTCTGGTCACTGGCAGACAGAGGAGCTGGCAGAACTGCAGCTGGAAGGCATACACAGGATTTGGCAGAATTAAGGAGAGAGGTAGCAGGCAGAGGCACATGCACTGGGTAATAGTTTACGAAGCAACAGGGACCAACACAGGGTGATAATCACAAGAGCTACTAAAACAGTATGTATAATTGCTATACTATCTCAGTTTTGAGAACCGTCAGTTTTTTGTCATGGCAGCAGTGTCTTGCAGGGAGGCTGCAGGGACAAGAACCATAATTCCCTTGACCTGACTTAGATGTCTCAGATACTGCTGTCTGCACCGCAGGCACCTGCGTGTGCGTTGGTGAACTCTAGCTTTAAAATTAGCTGAGGTAAATGCTGTCCGGAGTAACATACTCTTCAGCTAAAATACTACAAAGGCAAAATTTGGTAAATTTAATCTAATCTAGCTAAGGCTAAGGGAAACCTTACTTATACGTAGAAGTAGCAACATGATAGAGGAAAGGATAAAAATAAAACAACTGTCAATATAAGAAGAGGGCCTCATTTAAATAGTCTTGAGCAGTAGACAGATACCTGTTGAAAAGTTGACAATTCTTCCATTAAAAACAGTAGGTTTTATCTTTGCATCTGGCACTGTGCATTACATTTATTTTGACAGAAGCTGAGATATTGGGAGTATGCATGAGATGATAAAATAAAATCCAACATGAAGATGAATTTTTGAAAGGGAAACTCATTAAACAAAATGAAATTCTTCTTACTTACTAAACAAGGTTCAAAGGCAAAAAGCAATCTAGAAAATACAAATGAAATAGGTTACATTTCTAAGGAGTAAAAACATAACTGTCTAAACAAGGAGAAAATTAGAGTATTGCTAACATTACTGCTACAGTTTTTTCAACATGTGTGGGTAGGTTTACAGTATATTCTTGTGATGTGGAATGATAGAGTCAGGGCAGGAGATAAAAAGTAAGATGATGAGTGCAAGGTAAAACGGATTGTGCATGAGATGAATGCTTTCCCTTCCTCCCAGCAGTGCAGTTGAGGGTAAGTGCAAGCAAACAGACTTTACTCACTTCTAAATTGGGCAGAAGATAGTTTATTTGTTTACTGTCTTCTAGGAACACCATGCAATTTAGCTAATGTGCTTTTTTTTTTGTTTTGTTTTGGTTTTTTTAATGTCTTTAACTTTGTGCTACTGCAGGTCCCTCAGGGAAAGCGCTTTTCCTAGCAACGCCTCAAGGAAGAAGTGTGTTGAGGCTGTGAACCTCTGCAGGAAGTAATTATTTGCAAGGAGCAATTACTGAGGAAAGGTTACCTTCAGTGGGCCTAACAAACAACTGGGTGATAATACTGCCTGGCTGTTAAGGATACTCTTCCCAAAGTGCTCTGTGACAATATTATATTTTTTTTCAATGCTTTTATACAACTCCCTTGAATCCATGTAAATCTCTACTTTTAACAGCATGTAAACAAGTGAATTCCCTGAAGTTATTGGAAATGACTGAGGAGAGAAGCAGCCCTCAAAAGAAGAGAGTTCTTACTGATTTCTAGGATAGGGGTTTAGACCATTTTACTAGAAAACAAGCTTGATTTCCTCAACAGTATAAGAAAAATGCTCATTTAGAGATAGAGAGTTTCTCAGATTGCCTAAAACATTAGTTTAGATAGAAATTCTCATCTGGGGAAAGAAAAAAAAAAAAGAAACAGTACAGCTACAGTAACTGAAGTCTAATAAATTATATTTTCAAGAGAAAATGGAGTTGAATATAAAATAACTTCAATCATAAATTTAAATAGTTGTACATTATTTAAATTCTCATTCGTATACGCAAATAGGCAGTAACAATACTTGTATGTGGAACTATTCCTTGCCCAACATGAGAAAGAGTTACAAGAGTGGGTCATGCAAAGTGAGCTATATTCATCAAATGAAATGTCAAGGTCCACTGTGCTGGTAAATCCTCCCAGTGCCTTTGGATTCATGACTCCTCTGATTACTTTCCAAAATCCTTTATGGTCTGTTATGTCAGCAATACACAGATTAAGAGACATTACTGGCATACACTGACATGAATGAATTTAACCTCCTCAAATGTGCATATTATTTAAAACATATAAACCATTTCCTTTTCTTTTTATGTAATTAATTAAAAATAAATTTTAAGTTGCATTTAAAAAAATAACAGAATATCTTTCTCTAAAATAATGGGTCACAATTGTAGCAACACATAGTGATTTTGACCTCTGAAGGTTGTTGTAGCTTTTTTTTTGCCTCTTTTTTTTTTTTTTTTTTTGTGAGGATACTAAAAGGGAAAAAGAGCAACATTGATTGAAGGCAAAAAAGTCAGCATTTATTCCAGAATTATCTACTGAACTCTCTCCTCCTCGGTGTAATATTCAATCAGCAGCTATTTAATCTATGTTGGTAACATACATTTATTTTTGTTATTGACACTACTGTAGCATGAAATTGGAGGAGGATTTCCTTACAGCTGAAATGGATTACAATACTTTTGCAATGAAAAACGAAGTTCCTGCTAGTTGGAAGTTCCTTCTTTTTTATTACTATTCTGTTGGTTCGGGGCAGAATAACACTGTGTTGCTTTGATTTGTCTGCACTTCTAGTGTTTTCTTTTGTAGGGTTTGGGGTTAAGTGCAGGGCAGAAATACAGTCATTGAACTCCAGCTTCATATGCGGAGGGCTAAATTTTTAGGTCATTTTAGGACTAAACTTTTCCTGGCTGTGTGTGTGGTATGGGAAAACACTCGGTTTTGCATCCAGGTAAAGGTTACACAGCAGTTACACTGTTATGTGAGTTTTCTTGTGTTTCATTACTCCTCAAGGGAGAGAAGGGGACAGGATTCCCCAGCTACTCTGTGAGTAGTCTCCTCTGACCATGAAAACTGAAACTCTGCTTGATCCCTACAGAAAGGAGTAGACTATTTCACCCATGAAGTTGATGGTGATGGCAACATGCCAGCGTTCCCTCCTCTTCTCACATGGTGGGCAGAGTAAGTTGTCTCTGCTGTAGGGATTTCCAGTGCTCATTATTTATCATTATTTAGGTTCTCTGAGGATTATGCAAAAGAGAAAAATCTGTAAACCCAAAGTGCCCTATATCAACTGGTCAAAAGACTTAGGAGTAAGCTTTACCTGCATTGTAACACAGAGTTTTACTAAATCCTGGGATAATATGCTGAAGCTTGGCTAGACCTAAAGTACTATTCGGGACTTACCAGTACCATTCCTCAATTAGCAATGTTTTTACATTATGGTGAATTCTTAGTGCTTGAGTTCCTTGAACTTTTTGGTAATGTAATAATATGGGTTTGGGGTTTTGTGGGTTTTGTTTTTGTTTAGTGTTTTTTTGTGTGGGTTTTTTGTTTGTTTTTGTTTGTTTGTTTTAAAGTGGTTATGCTTTAAATAATTTGTGTTCTGGAGAAAATGTAGAAAACAACCACTGAGAGTCTCAAAAAACCCAGAAGGCAACAACTTCTATAATTCCAAATGTGTATTTCTTCACTACTTTTTAGAACAACCCAAAAGACATGAAACTGACTAATGATTTTGACACACATAGGACTGACAATTATGAATTCCATATATTACCGAGGGAGAAAAGAAACATTTTTTTTAAAAAACTTGAAGAGGTCACCACCTTTCCGTGCCAGAAAGCACTTGCAAAAAGCACATTTCATTTGGTTGTTCGGGTTTTTTCCCCTTCATCATTCACTATTGTACAGCACTTTGCTTCATTTCTGAATTTCATCTTTCCCAGATGGTTGTTAATTGATAGAAGATGGCTTTCACATTTACCATTATAGCTGAAATAATGGTCTGAAATTCAAAACTTAAATATTAAAACTACGCATTAGGCAGAAATGTCCAAAAGGTTAGACAATGGAATAATTTGTCAGGGGAGAAATAGTTGAATCATCATTACTACTAGAATTCAAGAACAGACTAGATAAAACAGATTATTAGGAGATTATAGTAAAGGGCAAGAACCATCTGCCCTCTGTTGCTTCCTGTTTTCTAATTTAGCACAGATAACATTTTATGCATAACAAGGATGATCTGCAATACTCCATAATGCATAGCATGTTATATTTTGATATTGAAAATACAAGAGAAAGGGGGCCAGAGCATGTGACAGGCTAAGCAATAAAGTAATATATATATATATGGATGTATATATATATATGAAATATATATTATATAATCAATAAAACCTATTAAAAAAAATCACACCCCACAGCCTAGAGTTTTAACTATGATGGTGTGTAATACTGCACAGGGCACCACTGCCCTCTCTGGTGTGCAGTAATGTCCCCACACACACCTTCAAATACTTTTATATTAAATGCTTTTGCTCACTGCCACAACCTTTATTTCTAAACAAGTTCAGGGTGTGGGAGAGAGACAACTTTCAAAGATATACTGTGCCTGCTGTACTTTTAATTAATTTGTAGATTGAAAATAACTACAAAGGAAATATATGGGGGAGGGGAGACAGGAAGTACTAAAGGAGCTTTACCACTTTATTTATGTAGTTTATTTCAAATCTGGTCTCATAAGAAACACAGAGCTCATTTCATCAAGGAGAGCAACTATACAGTCTCATTTCAGCATATGTCAGTGTAATTAACAATGTGTTTTCCAGCAAAAACTGAGCAGAATTTTACCATAGTTTCTTTATAGTGACAAGCCTTCCTCCCCAGCTCCAACACCGCTCTAATTAAAATGACCGTGACATTTCGGGACTCTGCATTTCTTTATGGATGCTACCTAGATAACACATCTTAATTTAACATTGATTATTAATGCTGATATTACAGTGCCCACTGAATTTGCATTAGCCTTTGATTGTGACAGATATTAGGCTCCTGCATCACCTTATGTAATAATATGTAACCGAGCACTGCCTCCAGCTTTTCCCACTTAATAAAACCCGGTAGAAATTCCTCCCTCATTTTGCAATAAATCCTGCCTATATCATAAAGCTGAACAACGCGTGTTGTGGGAGAAAAGTTGGGCAGGCAACAGCAGCACAGGAGAATCGGTGCCTGCAGTGCGGGCAGGCAGGCAGACAGGAGCCCTGCCCCAGCATGCAGGCAGACTGCCGATGAGGCGGTGCGTGTCTGGGAAACCAAGGCTTTGAAAAAGAAACCTGCGATTGGCCAAGCATCTTCTAAGATTTTTATGTCACCTGCAGAGAGTACATGACAGCTTTATTAATGCTAAGCATTTTGAGCCTGATTCACTACCACGTTACTGCTGCTTCGTGCTGAGGTAGCCCCACGCGACGGTAAATCAACAGTCGGCTGAAGCGTGTCCCACTCTCAAATGGCCCAGAACGTGGGGACTGTGCCCTGAACCTTTTAGGGGTTCTTTATTACTGAACATGTCTAGCAGTGAATTTTGAGTAAACATCATCTTTGCTGGGGCTGACTTCCTGGCGTTAAGCTGAGATGTGGCCCTTAGCTTTTAAGCTGGAATTAATTATATAGCTTCCCTTCTGCTAAATACTTTTTTTTTCTTGCAAGGGACTATATGACTCAGCTTTAAGCTTTTCTTTTCTGATAAAAGCCATCAGAACTTTTACAGGGAAAAATTTTACACTAACTGGGTTCTAGACCAACCCACAGGTTTATTCATTAACACTCATTTTGCATACTCTCAACTTTATACAGGCATATACAAAAAAGTCCATGCAAATTGTTTTTGCATTTGATGGTTTGTGTGGACAGAAAGAAAATATCATACACAAACAGCATCTGTGTGCTCAAATTAAGAATTTGTCACTGCTTTCATTCAAGTTCTTAAGCATGAAGACATTTTGCAAATGAAAAGAGAAGGACAGATCTGAATCCCTTTACAAACACTGGGTTTCTTTTTTTTTTTTTTTTTCTTTAGAAAGCATTCACAACTTAACCCTTGGTGTTCCAAACTTTTTTAATTTATGCCCCAGATAAAAATAATCAATTCATTTCAAGAGAAATACACAAAATAAAAATAAAATAAAAGTAAAATAAAATAAAACCTAACAAAACCTACATAAGCTACACTTGTTTGCATAGACATGTACATGGATGCAGCAGAATCTCTTTCAGCTAGGATACAGCTGATCCATGCATTTCATGACCTCTCATGACCACCTTTCTTAGCATACAACAGCCCAAAGGCTTTGACTCATAGCAAGTGCAAAAATTGTTACATCTTATTTACCAAAACTTGTCCCTTCTCATACAGGAACTTATCTAAACCCAGAGATTCACAAAACTCATGGGAATCACATTAGTCTAAGTTTATAAAGGGTCTCTGAAGGCTGCTACTTTATTGAGAGAATTTGATTATGTACAGCTGTCATTCTCTTACTTAAAGAGGAAGAAAAAGCAACTGCACATCACAAGGTAATCTTCTTTGTCTCATGCCACTATACATTTCGTTGTACATATTTGTATCAGCAAATACAAATCATGCACTTCAGCTAGAAACCCAGTAAACCAGTAGTAAGTAATTGCTTTCTTCATTGTTCTTGCTACGTTACACATGTTATCTGCCATGTAACTGCTACTCAAACAATGAGAATGTGAAGGGCAGAATTAAACACCTTTTATTGTCTTTACATAATTCTATTTTCCAGCCATTTTTAGCTTTTCCAGATGCAACTCACTCAATTTTTGTGTTTTGCAGCACAGTAATTTGACATTCATTCACAATCAAATGTCAAATTTACTTTATGTACCTGCTGTACAATTATACAGTTCTCCTAGGTATTGGAAGAGAGTGTATAGTAGAGTGAGTAGAATTTTGCTAAAAATAACATATTTAGAGCTCCTAAACTTTTCTAGTTTCCCTCGACAGTAATAGACCTTTCAAGAATATTATCGCTCAAGACTTACTATATCTTCTTTTTTTCACAAGTTATTTTTATAGGATACCAAGAGGAACACAGTTCTCTTACAGTTCTGGACATGGAGTACCTAGATAACTCCTCAGTTACAGTAATTTAACCAGAATTGACACTGAAACATCATATTTAGTACTTCTTCCCAAAGTAGCAGTATTTTATATATCATAACTTCTTCCAGCACAAGCCTAGAACTTATGTTATGGAATCTACCATGCAAAGTTTACTGGAGGATTTGTCCACTCTGGAGAATCTTAGGCTACCCATCCTATGACAAAAGGTTCAACAAACCACGAGCAAGAAAGAATGAAACCATCCAGGACTATAATCATGGTACGCAACCTGCCAGGTATTGCTTCCATGAAATGGCACCTTGCTGGTTACTGATGTCAGTGCTTCCCCTTCAGCAAAAAAAAAAATATTTTAACTTGCTCACCTACTGTGATTGAAAACAACCTATTTACTCCTCATAGTTCGTTCATGCTCCAAAATTTCACTCTGTGCTCTGTGATGAAATAAATTAATGACAATGTAAAGCAGAGTCTACTTTCAAGAATTGTACCCTCATTATAGTATTTTCTATAGTGAAAGATCTACATCTTTCTTCATGTGAGAACAATTTTATAAAGGAAATTTTAGTAACAGATAATGCTGTGATAGTGAGATTTTTGATCTGAAAAATTGATGATATCGATTTTGGTTAAGAACAATCTGAAGTTTGGGGACAGGAGTTAAGATAATAATTTGGCCTTAGAGTTCTAATGAACTCTATACTAAATTTGAATTATATAATTAGCCCTGGACAATAAACACTGATAGAAGACAATTTTTTTATCTCTTCAGCTTTCCTTGCCTTAGAACTAATGAGTAGCTCCAAACGCACATCAACATTTTTCCCTCCATATTAAATCCACATTTTGTTTCATATTGAAACAACAATTTGGAGTAGAGAAATCAAAATATAAATAAATAGGGATGGCCAGGGGAAGTGAAAATATTTCTTTCTGACAGATTGTTATCAATTAAAAAATACAAATATATATCACAACAAACTGAGAGTCTGGAAAAAAAAAAAAAAACAACTCATTCTCATGTATAATTTAGCTTTGTCATGAATTCTTAACAGACCTGTAAATTGGAAAATCAACATCTGCTCAGTGATAGCAGGTGAAGGACATACAGACTGGCACTGAATTTCCATCAGCCTTAATGTGGAAAAGAAAAAAGCTCTTACTTTGTTGCCTCTTATTATAAACATGTCCTGTGGAGAGAAATTTTAATTTTTTTCTAAGCATATTATACACATCCTTTTTAAACATAGTTCCCTCTAGATATTTCCATTTGATATCATCAATATGTGAATTAAACTGTGGCACGAAGAAAAATAAATGAGAGGATAAAAAGTTAGCTCCCTCTTCCTCCCATGATTACCAAAACATACAAAACTACAGTGTAACGTAAAGTACCCACTGATCCTTCATCATATTTATGTAGAAATTAGCTACTACCCCAAGACACTAGTTCAGAATAGATTTTACACCTCTTTTGTAAGGTTATGTTCTGACTCATATGGAAGCTGCTTTGAAAAGGACTAGACAGTCCTGATACTGCTCTAGACACAAGATAGCAAAATGCTCACACTGTGTAGAAGAAGCTAATGTACTGTGAGCATTAAAGGGCAAATTACCATCCACTCAGTAGATCTGTGCAGAATTTCCCCCAGTGGTGCTCATGGAGTGACACATTAGCTAACAATCACAATTTAGCCCTGTTTGATCATTAGCAGAAGTAAGAAGGAATGTTTTCTTATCCGCACTTAAAGTTACTAAAATTTTTGTCAGAAGACTTTGGAATTCAGCCACAAAACAATCTTCATTTAAGCCTTCAGAATACAGCTTTTGTATGGGCATTAGAGTTTCCAGAGTAACCTATGCAGACAAGAGCATTTACTCACGTGAGGTAGCCCCTCACGTGAAGCGTGTCTTTTCTAACATTACATAGCTGATTTGCACTGAGATATCATAAATTTCAGCCTGATCTATTCTTGCCTTTCCTGAGCTGTTCTCCTCCTTCTTTAGATTTAAAAGTTAAACTGCTGCAGGACAGAGCATGTGGGTTATAGTTTCACAAGCAATTACAGTGTGGGTGGTGAATTACTGCAGTAATAATATTCCAGTCAGTTGTTTTCTGTTCTAGCATATGAACTTCTTTGGAGCATCTGGCCTGTGTCTGTGAAAAGTTCTCATATTTAATTTTTGGACAGGGCTCATCACCTGGTTATGCAGTGAAACTCAAATCATAAATCTCCCTATTCAACAACAAAGATTTGGTTGGGTGACTCTTAGATAGCAACATCTGCTTACACAGCAAATGAGATCTACGTTCCAATAAAGAGACTTGTTCTGGGTATCTCAGGGTATCTAGTGTCATAAAACTCACAATTGGAATAAATTATATGTTTCAAAGGTAGCTTATGTAGATGTCAGGCTGGTCATCATGTGATGGTGATTTATATCATTTGACCAACAGAACTTTTTTATTAGTATTTATTTTTCTAGCTACTGTTTTTAGGTAAGTGCGCAAGACGTTTTCCTGAGCTCTAGGTCCCATTTGAAATTACTGCTACCCTCCCTTTAAGGTCTGTATTGTTCACCATTGAAGACTGACACAGATCAACTCACAAAAAGCATTCCAAAGGAAGAAGTAAAGTCACAAATGCAAATATGAGAGTAACCATAACTACAAAATATACATTAGAACATAAAGCAAGTCAAAAAGAGTAACTTTCCCTGGAAAATTATGATACAAATTATAGCCTTGTTTCTTTTTCCAACAAAACCCTCGAAACAAAATATAACTTTTCAGGAGTGTGACTACCTTATGTTGGGGAATTATAGTTCTCATCTTCACAGATCTTTTGATCTCACCAGTTAGACTAAAACTTCCATGATACATATCTATCTAGATTATAATAACCACTATCAAGATGTGCTTTCTGGGAAATAATTTCCAGGAGATCATGGTTTCATAGAATAGAATAGCAAGTCGATGGCTCAGGACTCAAGTTGCCATCATCCACTTCTACATCACTTTAGAACAGAAATATTGTCAGCCAAACTATTTTAGATATTAAGACGAAGTATCTGATATTTGAACAAGAGCAGACAGATTGGGGGTTAGATAAGAATCTAATTCTTATCAAAATTCATTTCACTGGAAAATTTTTGAGCTGCCTTAAACTCAAATTTCTTAAAGAGAAAGGCAAAGAAAGTAACACTATTATTAATAGTTCGCATAAGTAAATAACATATTGTAGGTTGTCACATCTGTCAATGTAATAGTTAGAATAAAGTAAGGTATAAATTGCTGATCTGTACTTAAAGGAACACAGTTGGTAGGTTCTCTCTGAGAAAAACTTACATTCCTAATTGAGAATATCCAATGATTTGAATGTGCTAAAAAATACCTATTGTTCTTCAAGCATCAGGCTCTTTTTTTTTTTTTTTTTTAAAAGAGCCTTATCATAAGTGTTATCAAGAATTGGAACTCTAAGCTACTGATAAACTGTAAATGAAGATAGCTACAAACTTACGCAGTTGTAACTGGCAAATGCATCCAGCATTAATTCATGATTTGGTATGTTCATTGATGATAATATTCTTTCCCTTCACACCATTCAAGAGAGTGATAACAAAATGAGATGCCTCTCTTATTTCTAGGGATCTCTTTATCAGCTGATTGCCAATATTGTAAGTCAGTTTTCTTCACCAGCATTCATTATTCAGTGATGGCTGTGGTTCCAAGTCCATTCTTTTATTCTTATGTGCATAAAGCAACAACTACAGAGGTTTGTTTTACCAGAAGTATCCTGAAGCCAAGTCATCCATTCTAGAGAAATGATGAGTTACACAGTACCCAACAACTGTGCAAGCAGTGGGAAATAGCACAGTTGTTAACGGGAAATCCAGTTTGTAAAACTGCAACTTTGTGCCATTGAAATTCAAAATGTCACCATCAGTTTTTACAAAGATAAACTAATTACCAAAAAAATTTATAAATATTACATGATAAAAATATTTTTTACTAGATACTTAGATTTTAGACAAGATTGAGTTGACTTGAATGACAAATTACAGAATGCGACAGTTTCTAAGCTAGCTTTCTGTGCTTCCTTAGTTGGTTAATACTGAAAGGTATTCTGAATTGTTGTCTGGAAGGTAAAAACTCTGCTTCATCTAAATTTTATTAAGTTTGTATATAATCTCCTGCATCAAAAGATTCACATAGAATTCAGTGCAACTGAAATATTAAAAACATGTGATAATGAAACCTACTCAAAAAACCCCCAATCCAAAACAAAACAAAAACACCTGAAGATATTACAGCTTAATCCAAGCAAGTTACAGCAGTGACCTTTGGGGGTCACCTAGTCCAAACTCTGCTTATAGCAGGGACAAAGTCAAAGTTAGAGCAGATTACTTGCTCCCTGACCAGCCGAGTTTTAAACATCTCCTAACAGAGGATTCCACAACCTGTCTAGATAACCTCTTCCAGTGATTAACCACCTTCACTGAGAACTTTTTTTGCTTAAATCCAGGTAGAACTTGCCTTGCTGCACCATGTGCCCACCACCTCTTGGTGTTTTGCTACATGCATCTGTCAAAAGTGCCTATGAGCACCCATTAGGTAGGTGTGCATGGCAACTAGATCTCCTTTAGCCCTTTCTTCTTCAGGCTGAACAAACCCAGCTCTCTCAGACTCCTGTGTCATGTGAACCAGCCCCCAATCATCATGGTGACTCTCCTCTGAACTCAGTCTACTTTGTCAACATCTGTCTTGTACTGGGCAGGCCAGGGCTAGAGGCAGTAACCCACTTGTGGTCTCACAAGTGCCAGAGGGGAATATCCACTTCCCTCAACCTGCTGGCTATGTCCTTGCCAATGGAGCCCACCCTGCCATCATCCCCAGGGCACATTGCTGACTCACGTTCAAGTTAATGTTCTCCAGGACCCTTTGTCCTTGACTACAAACCCCCCAACTCTACCATTTCCCTGAGCCTAGAGCTGGCTCCCAGGCTATACTGGTGCATCAGGTTATTCCATCTCAGGTGCAGGACATTGCATTTCCCCTTAGGAACTTCATGAAGTTTCTATCCATCCATCTCTCCAGTCTCTCGAGGTCTCTCTTAAGTGCTTGCTTTTTAGTCGATTGATTGATCTACTCAATTTGATGCCATCATTTAATCTTGTTCTAGGTAAAGAAACTAAGACTGACAAAATGGAAGATCTTCATATGTTCACACAACTGAAAGAAAGAAAAAGGAAGGTAGGTATATTTTAACTTTTCTCTCAGTTGAGTCCCATAAGGATATATGTTGAAGTCCCTGATGTGCAACATATCCATTACAGGACTGAAAAAGGGGCTAAACAGTAAATAGGCAGAATTTGCTGCCAGTACTGAGTTATCTGCAGTAATGAAGATACCGCTTAGTTATTGGAACTGTAGTCTGATTTTTTTATTATTATTATTTTTTTTAAAGAAAGAAAATTAGAAAAAAATGAACCCCCAGCCCAGGGATTATAAATGAACATAAAGTAATGAATATATAGAAAAATTCCCAAGATAAAATAATTTATGTTTAATAATGATGATTGTTATTTGAGAATGAGTTATTTTATGATGCAAATAATTTTGTTAGATTTTTAGATTATAAGGACCGCTTTGTTTTGTGCTCAGAGAATTTTCAGAATGACAATGGAAGTTCCCATTGATTTTAATGTCCTTTACCAGCTAGTATAACTACCTGAGCCAAAGTGACCTTTAGTCTGGTTTGAACAGTTCAGTGTCAAAAAAGCCATTATATGCACATGTTATCAATGCTTTTTAAAGTAATGCCCATACAATTATCATGGGCTTGGTTTTAATTCATCTAACTCATTGATCTAATTTACATTTGAAGCACTCTTCCTAAAAAAAGGGCCAATGCTCCTGATGTAGCTGCAAGTGTCCTTAAAACCAAGTCTGGAAAGATCAGGATCCATTTAAAGAGTTGTGATAGCTATTTTCTGTCATTTATTTATCCTTTACCTATAAAGTATGTCATATTTGTACCTTCTGTTATTAGTATGTTCATCCTTTGCCTTTTAATGTATTTCCATTAAACCGGATGGCAAACAACGGCCAAGGAAAATGTTATGGTCAGTGCCCTAGGGATGTAACAGTAATGGATGGATGGACAGTAATGATTCACTTACTGCAATCAGCACTACTCCCAATCACTTTTGTGATGTAGTATTGGTTTCATAGCACTTAACAGATGAGAGGGGAAAAAAAGATAAAGGGAGATAAATCTACATAAATGGGAAGGAAATAGCAAATAGTTGTGGCTTCAAACCTTCTGTTTATCACTGTTTTCCAATGTTTTGAAATACACAGATGAAAATTATAGCAAGCACTAAAATGGAAATTAAGATTTAAAAAAGGTTCAGGCTTGCTGCCGACATATTTGAAAGAAAATCACCTCTGTCTGCCATGCATTTACAACACGAGATCTCAAGACCTACCAAAGCAAGGTGAAGCAAATGGACTTAGGCTATGTTCTTTCCTACTAGAAAAGGGCTGGATCTCATTGCACCTAGAATAATTTCTATATACTAAATTGGTATATTGAGAGAAAGGCATTTTGATGTAAGCCGCTCAGATCAGCTAAGAATGAGAATAATCCCATTGAATACAGTAAAATTACTTACGTACTCCCAACTGCAGCTGTGCATAAGTGCTCTTCTAGTAAGGCCCTTCTGAGCTGGTTTGAAACACAGCAAAAGTCCATAGGACTTGTTCCAGCTTCATTATGGTTCTGCATAGGCCTTTTCTTCAAATTTGATCTTGATTTTTAACTCTTGCATACTGATAATGTGCTACTTGTTCTTAAAATCAGCTATTTCAGCTAGTGGAAGAATAAAATACTGATTTTTAATTTTTTTATTTTTTTTTTTTTACAACAGGGCACACTGCAAAACCTCAGGAAGAGAAAAGATTAAATAGAATTAAGAAGAAAGTTTGGCTTCTTTAAATGCCCATTTGCAAAAGAAATTTCTAGTCATTAAAATTTTGAACTTGTTAAAAAAATAATTAACTAGTGCCGTGACAGAATATTTTTCAGATTTCTTTTTCTCTTGAATGTATTTTGCTGGTGCTATATCTGATGAGAAAATTCTGGAAGAATTACTAAACAAAACCAGATTGACCAGGAGGTGTTGAGAAAGGCATATATTTTTGATTGATAGAAGGATGCAATGCTGAAAGAATAATAAACAGTGTTTAGATAGCAGCACAAGAAGGTTTTCAACTGTTTAATAAAAACAGTTTGTTACTATATACATATAACAAGAAACAGAATGCTATTTTAGCTTTATAGAATTTAATTTGCTTGTCTTCTGAAAATGGGCAAATATAGCAGCTGTGCTTCCAACCTTCAACTTTATAAACTTTGCTCCCATCTAGCAAAACAGTCTGTTAAGTTCTTGAAATTGGAGGTAAAGATGCAATTTCTTTACGTCTTTAGCCATGGAATTATGAAGAAGATAACAACTGAAGGGATTAAAACTATATCTAGTACACTTTTTGCAAAGCCTAAGTGATGCATGTAATTACATTTTTTAGTTCCATATCATATTTTCTAGCATACATATATGTATATTACAGCTCTCTAGCTAGACATTCATTCTCTGTGCCTTTATCTAATCTAAGATTAAAAAAAAAATATAATTTACAATCCCACAGTATCAAAGTAATTAAAGAATACAGATGTAATCTGCTATGGCAGAGCTGAATGTGAAGCTGTATCCCAATAAGGCACGTTGCAGTGGAGGGACGACTGTTCCCTGTGGCACATGAAGAGGATCGCGGGCAGAGCAACAACCTCTGCTAAAAAAGAGGTTGCTGCTACTGCTGCTTCTACCCATTTTCCTAGTAAAGCCATGGCTGATGACTGTGTATAAACACAGTCAATTTTTTTACTCTGAAGATAGTGCAGTGAATCAGTCCAAATAACCAAATTCTCTACCACTCTATCATTTATGTTTCTATTCTAAGTCAGATCCACAAGCAGTTATTTATGAATTAAACTAGATATTTCAATTTCTGGCAGAGGAAGTTTATACATTTACCATTTTTCTGCTGTGGAACTGATTTCTGTGTTTCTCATGTGAGTTTCTGCCGGATGGTTTGAAAATGCAGGAGGTTATGCATTGCCCTGGAGTTCAATAAGGTTTCGACAGATTTATGGATGAGTGGCATGCTCAGGCATAATACAAACAGAACACAGTCCACAGTACTCCCCAAAATCAGTCAGTTTGAAATCTCTTCCTTTCCTCCCATTTCTTATCAAGAAGAAACATCCCATAATGCCCTCCAAAGCCTTGGAATTCTTCTGCTCCATTAAAATCCCCAGACAACCACCTCCCACATATTCCATGTGCTGGATGCTATTTTTCATGTGGGTGCAGCCAGTCTAAGACAGGAAGAGAGGGTTCGTACAAATCTTTTTTAAATAAAGATAGTAATACATCTAAAGTAGGTTATATATCTCTTTCTGCCAAAAGGAAAATTAAAAGTTGTCTATAGTTCAAGTAATTCACAGGATTTGAATAGTTTATGAGAAGAATTGGTGAGCCAAGCCGAAGTGTCAGTCTATAAGCCAGGATAACACCTGGAAAGGTAGAGCAATAGTGTGGTTTTTGTGAAATGATTAAACTAAGTTAGCTTAATTCAGAGCAGCAGGAGCAACAGATGCTGTTGCCTGGGTTTATTTTCTTTTGTTTCCAGATGGGGCTAGTGAAATAAACACTAGAACATAAAGAAGATCTGTACAGATGTCTTTCTAGTCCTTCAGCATAGCCCAGCACTGTCCACCACAGTACACACCATGTGACTTTGGGTCTTGGGCATTTGTTTTCCTCAAGCTAAGAATGCTGTGGAATTGTTTTAAGGGCTTTTTCTGAGTAAAGTCAAAGTAACCAACTTGCACATTGCAAATCCCTACAAAAAAGAAATCCTCTCTGGCATTCTAGAATGTCAGCAACACTCTGTGGATCACAGTAAATATTTTAATAAACCAAACAGTGCTATCCAAAGGACCTTCTTGATCATTCTGGTCACTATAATAGTGGGACATTACTGGGACATTCCAAGCAAAGTTATCCCTGCTTTGCAGAAGAGTCCCCTAGAAAGATAGGAAAAGCAAAAATGTGAGGAAGTTATCATTTTGCAGTAAGAAATAGGGTTCACATTGCTAGTCTGCTTATAATTATGGTGATGAGACTCACATACTTACCTTCAAATCACTTTTAACTACCTAGCGACTCCACCAAACCAAGAGCAGTGCCCAGCTGTCCTGTGTCCTGCAGAACTGAAAAGTAAGAAACAAGTGCTGCCTTAGCTGTACTGTACAAACGGTACAAAGCTAGGGCAGGCAGCAGGTGGAAAAAAACAAAATGCAAATCAGGTTGTCTTCATCCCCAGACTTCTCCTCACATCATCAGACCAATCTCCACAGAGCAACACTATCTGATGCTCCTTGTAAAATCAAATTGTATTGGCTCTAACAGGAATTTTTCCCTCAATACTGCAGTAAGGTATAGCCAGAGCACATTCTTAACCCTGGACTCCTCTCATGCTTCTCCTAAAATGAATAAATAAATAAGTAGTTGTAGCTGCCTTCTGGCTGAATAGGCTTTTAGGTTTTTTTTTTTTATTATTATTATTTGCATGCCTAAACTGGTAGCTGAAATTAAATAATTTTAAAGGTCTAGTTCTCAGAAATTGCTTTTCAAATTACTTCTTGAATGCAGATGCTTAATCTCCTTTAGGGGTTCTGGCACATTAAACATAGACAAGTGTTCTTCTGCAGTGTCATTCCACCATGGGGTTGACAGGGTGCCTTAAAAAGAATTGCCAAGTCCCACGAGCAGGTGTGTCCATTTACCTCCACCCCACATTGCAAAAGAAATGGAATAGGTGCCCAGAAAGAGCTCAGGCCGGGATAGACTAAGGGGAAAACTCTGTGAAAAATCAAGCTCCAAGAACAAGTTTTTGTTGATTTAAAACCATCCAGCCAAGCTAACAAATAAACAAAGAAAAAAAGACAAACATATGAAAGCATTAGTATAAAATCCTGGGAAAGCAATTATATGAATAGTACTGCTAGTCTTTGAGTTGAGGATAGACCAGGGATTCAGTCATAGCTGCCTTCAGATATTACCAAACCAGATAGCTGCCTAGAACAGAAGACTGCTGTATATGGCTGTAATGATGCAGTTTATTCTGCCTGGAAAATCAAGAGGAGCTGCTGCTAAGGGCAATACTGGAGTGTCTGACGAAACCATCACTGATGGAGTCAGAACAGCTCCCCCCACTAATGTCAGCTTTCCATCTCTGTTCTCCCTTCATCTGTGTGGGAACAGCAATTCCATATTTCCCTGCCCTGCTTTACTATTTCAGATCCTCTCCGTCTCATGAGAACCCTGTTATTTGTCCACCTGCTTGTGGCAGCAAAGCCCAAAATTAAATTTAATCTTGCCCTGCTGAGAAGCCAAGGGCTGGCATTGGGTTTAGTGTTCTGTATTGTTTACAAGTGTCATATCTAAAATATGTTTAATTAAGTTGTGAGTTGTTGATTTCAGGTGACTGTTGATCACCCTGACAGGATTAAATAGGTCATTGGTAATCAGGGACTCAGAACATTGGAAGAAGTCTAAGAATGACTTCAATTATGTAAAATCATGCAGAACCAATAATAATGAAAAATAAATTGTCCCCCCACTCTGAATGTACAGGCATAAGTGGAAACAAAATGGAGAAACAGAACCATACATATTAATAAGACAGCACCATCTAATCAAAACCCATTGTCTTCTGCCAGCTCAATCAACAAATTATTATAGAGGATAATGTTACACTTAGGAACTCTAAATGTTTATAAACAACCTCAATTATTATACTGCAGTAACTTGTCTTCGAAAGCAATCAGGTTTAATATTTTATCAGAAGAACAGAAGGAGAAATTTGTATAAGCTCAAACAACTGCATTGAGAAAGACATTTAGTTATGTTGAATAAAAATGCTAAGTTTTAAATTAATGTATGTGATTTTTCTGAGTTTCTCAATAGCATAAATAAATAAACACCAAGTTGCCAGTTAAAAGATTGTTCAGAATGCAACAGTCTTAAAACCCAGTAGAGTTCCTAGGAATCTTACAGATATTTCTGCAAACTATTCCAAAAGTCTCTGAAATTGAATACATTTCTTTCCATCAGTGAATCCTGTAAATGCCTATAGGACGTCTTTCAAACCGTCATATAAATGCTAGTATCTTACCAGCATTAATAATTGGGTTTTATTGATTCAGCACTTTAGAATGTTCATTTTGTGAAGCTGTTGTGTTGCATGCTTTCCTTTCTTCCACTGCCCTTTATTCCCAATAGATATTGATTAAGTGATTTTTTATTTCTTTTATTCCCCACTGACCTATGTTGTTTTCTTTTTTAAATTCTCATTATATTTTAAGTTCTAAGGTTATGCACTACCTTTAGGATTTTTGATATATTTTGTAGTTATATCTGAATTTTTCATGAAGTAATATGTATATGCGTGTCTGCGTATGTTAGACATTTTATGTATATTTGCATCGTATATTGGTTACGGTTACAGTCAGCTCTTATGCAAAGCAAACACCTTCAGTCCATCCCATGCATCCCTGTGCATAGCGTATTTATCAGGTTAGAAATTCTTCTACATGCACATATTTATGCATAAAAAAGCATAAATTTTGTTCAACTTGAAACACAAAAATTTCACATCTCTGAAGATTCTATTTCAACATACTTCATTTCATAGTAAAAGAAGCCTTTGTTTCTGATACTAATTAGGCAGTGCTGGTTTGGGGTTTTGTAAAGTTATTTTATTTTGGAAACATCATACGTTACTATATTTTAATGAAGAAATTTCTATATGTAAGACTCCTATCTGTATCTAAGAGGAAAGACAAGTAAATGTCAGCAAGTATTGCAAGCAATGAAACCGTAAAAGAATAACTTATTCACTTCTTGCAACAAAAGTTAGAGGTTTTACGATAAGCAGTTAAACTGAGCTCTTAACAAATACTGAAACCCAGAAAGAACACTAAAATTGTAATTGGCTTATTATCAGCATCTGTATAAACAGTCGAGGTGTACCAGTCAGTCGTAGGCCAAGCTATTCAGACTCAGTCGATGTGTTCTACCTCTGTAGCCAGTGATGAGGCTTCCACTGAATTCGCTGCAAAAACAGTTGGGCTAACGCTGACAGCTTTACCAAATTCCTCTGAAGTGCGTTTAAAAGCTGCAAATATATCTTCATTAGGTGCAACCCAGCTTTCAGGTACAACATTTAAAGGACATTAATATAGAAGGAGTTTTTCATCTCCACTTCCTATGAACTTATACCTAATTGAAATAAATATGTATAATTGTATATGGCTGTAGTCATTCCCAGCAAGACTAACCCATGCCTCTGTATTCCCTTTGGCAGCCGCTATAAAAACATTTTATCATTGAGTGATGGGACTGTGAAATCACCTTTGCTTTCTACTTCTTTACTGTTCTCTTCTCTTTTTTCCCTGGCCCCATGAGACAAATTATCTAGTGACAAGCAGAATTATTCAGGAATGGTAAAGGCCTGTCATGTTATTTAAACACTGAAGAGAGGCAGAGAGATCTAAGCCTAGGAATGACAGCTGTGACTGCTGGGATTTGTTGCCAGCTCTGGGAATGGCTTGTTCCACGGGCTTGCCAACTTTTCTAGCCTATCTGTAAAATGGAACTAACATTTTTTGATGCCATAGAGCTAAGCATTTTTAAGTACTTTGAAGATGCAAAGAGCTTTAATAGTGTTAAGTATTGCATTTTAGCTACATAGACCAAAGAAGAGAGTTTGGGATATTTTTTTGTTTGGTTGGTTTTTTACTTTTTCCCAAAGAGACCCTATAATCCAAATTAAACCTGATTCTGGCCCAGCTATGAATCTGAAACAAGTGATGAACAGAAAAATCATGTTTTAAAGGGACATCCATGCCTAAGCAGAGGAATATTGCCTATGGTTTCTTTGGAACTTGCCTTAAGGAATATGCTTGCTTTTTTTTTTTTTTTTATCTTTTTTCTGCCTGTTTTTCATTATTTTTTGTCCCAGTTTCATGATAAACTTTTCACTTTTACTCTTTATCTCCTCAAAGTTTAAGAAATGCTAAAAGACAAGGATGATATGAAATGGATCCTATGATTTTTTTTTCCCCAGAAACTATTAAAGAATGGTATTCTGAGGCCGAAATAGAACTGGAACCATCGAAATACGAAGCACAACACTGTGATGTCAGAAGAGGACCACTAGAGATGACTAAGTCTATAGAACCATTTTTCAAGGTACCTCCATGCAAAATTCGCTATGTTGAATTAAAATAGATTCAAAATGGTGCAGAGAAGCAATTAAAAATTATCCAGGAGGTATACAAACTATTTATATGATAGCATTAAAGACTGATCTTTCCAGTGCAATGGAATATAGCACAGAAAGACTTACATTGATACAGGTTGAGGGAGGAACAACTGCATCATACAGCATCTAACAGAAATACAAGTTTAGACCTAGAAAACAAAGTGGGACATAGGAGACAGGGTATCTTGTATCAAATTATTTCCAGATCATGAAAATTTCCTTTCCAAAAAGGTACTGCTATTCTGCACCCTATTCTGGATGTCGTTCAGCTTGTTCAGGCATTTTTATGTTCCATTGTATGGCGGACAATGTCCCTAAAGGAGCTTGCTTTGTGTAAACAGCAAAATGAAGACAGAGAAGGTGCTCCAGTGTGCCACAGGCATATGTTTTTGCTTTAATGTAAGCAATAAACCAAAGGTCTGAAAATCTGCATTAGGGAACACACACCAAAGCATATGTTGATGTTGGTGTAAACGGGCCTGAAAAGCTGGAGTACAGCTTATTTTGGAATAATTATTCCTATAATGGAGGAATTATAAAGACACAAAGCGGATAATCAAATAACCTCACAGTATCAAATTTAGTGTTCTAAATGCAATTATGAGTAATGGATATTCATAGGAGACTTGTTAAGACAAAGAGTGAAAATGTAGAACAATAACAGATGCAAGTGTAACCACTGTACATGAAATACCATAATAAACTACTAATATAGATTTATTTCGCATTTCTGTGTGTAGTGAGGTATGTAACCAAACAGCACATAGAACCTTCACAGAGGGAATGAGGCAAACATAGTAGTTCTTCACTTCGTATGTAGTCTGTAACTAAAGGTGAACAGACAACAACCGTTCATCATTTCTCAGCACCTGACATCTAGAGATACCAGGTGAAATTATGTATTGTCTTATTTTAAGGCAAATGAAAAATCCACATAGCACATAAACTGAGAAAAACTTGCCATACAATTATGTGGATGCTGTATATGTATTGTAAAGACAAAGAAATGGAAGGAGAGGCCATCAGTATTTAGGCCATCAGTATTTACTAAATATAAATTTATCAATATTGTATCTGGCTCAGAAAATCGCAAAATCATTAGCAACATTCTGGAATTCCATGCTCTATCTACAGAGAGAGTATGAGGAGATAGGATTGAATTTCTGAGGATACTGGAAACAAATCCAAGTCTCAAGGAGCGCATTCTGGGCAAAGAGTCTGCACCCACAGAGGCAACCAGTAACCCCAGCAGGAGGTTACTCAGCCTTATTCTTGACAGTTCAATCCCTGTGTTTCTCTTCCTTATGGATTCCTTGACTACATTAAGTAACTTCACCAGCACTACCTAAAATGCATCATCTACAGGCAGCCAGCTTGAAATAATCCACTGAGAGAAAAGTTTTGTCTGTCACTTTCTTTTCTGAACTGTGCCTTAGCTTCTGCATCCTTCTGTGAAGAAATTGATACTGAGACGAAGTCACATAAATTCAATCTGTGAGATATGGCCAAAACACTTAAGAATCAAACACTGATTTTAACAAAGGAGAGGTGCCTAGTAAAAGTGAAGATCTAGGTGAAAGAGAAAGAATTTATTCAAACTTTAAAAAAAGCCCAAACCAACGAAACCTCCCAAAAAACTCAAAAAAGCACATAGATTTGGATTTGAGATTTAAGATAATATTTGAGCTCACTCTGATTCATTTTTCTGAAATAATTTACTACTGAAAATAGGTGGTTTATAATTGAAATGCCAGCAGACCTATAATTCTACAGATAAAATTGGTAGTGCCATAATATATCACGGCTTTCCATTGAAGACAATTAAGTTCATTTTGCTGTGTTGCCAAATTGTAATTTACAGTACATCTGTAAATTCTCAGAGGGAGGTAAGTAAGGATTGGTTATATCACAGCTAATTAGTAAAAGATAAATAATGAAAACTCATACCTTGCTTGTTGCTTTTCTTTCTTGAAAATAACTTGAAAATGCTGACTTTACTTCCCAGAGCATGAGATTCAGGTGTTCGGAGGCTATCTGTATTTTCACCCTGTGTCTGTACTCTCTTCTTCACAGCTGTCATAAATATTCTGTGACACTTCAAATTTTATGACACTAATTACATGTAAAATGCTTGTGTAACTAATATGTAAGTGTATTGTAAGCTTGTGCACAGCTAAATGAACTTCTAGAGAAATTGCAATGCTTCTTTGTTTATAAATTATATAATTATACTCTGAGTTGTATTAGATCTAAAAAAATGTGCCCATACTGTACAATCCCCAAACTCACTTAAAGAGTCCACACAGCGTTAGAACTGATTCACAGTCCCTGCTGCTCAGTGGCATAGGAATTACAGAGGGTGTTAGCCCATCAGTCCACCTCAGCATTTTCTCAGTGGGTAGTGTATTTCTTATAGTCAGAAATACCAACTTGGATGTATTGCAAACTGGTTTAAAACTGAACTTGTAATTTACTTCATGCTCATATAAAAGGAACGATTTGTGCTCAAATTCTATTTAGAGATAACTAAAAGAAACCCCCCAAAGTTCTATGTATTTCTTTCAAAATATTCTGTTATTTCCCACAGAGGCAACATATAATCTCATTTTCTGGCAAATTTATAGCAAATGAGCCTACATTACATACTATGGACTCAATGATCTTAAAGGTCTTTTCCAGCCTAAATGATTCTATGAAGACAGGCGTATACACCTAAAAAATCTGGACAGACAAGGCAACATTCCCCTATTTTTTGCCCACCTCCTTATGGCAATCCACCCTTCAAAGCTATATACGCTTTGCTTCTCTGAGACAGAGAAACAGAATCTCAATATTCTAGCTCTCAGACTGTTTCTGGAATATCCAACTTTTTGGATGCCTCATGGTTTTGAGATTGTTGGTGTTTGTACTAGGGCCAGTACTGACCTTACCTTGTATTTTCCACACGCTCTATTGGGATGTAGAGCATTTGTCTCAATCCATTTTAAGACTGAAAAAAAATCTTCTGCTTACCACAAAGAAGTAAACCTTCCTCCTCAGACTCCTAAGTAGCTTAGGTGAACCCCATTCGCAAAATCTCACTGATGATTTCTGCTTTCTGGTCTTAGGAGTTTTTTCCACAGACCTTTCTAAACACATTATAGTCTTATTTAACACAGAAAAAAAACCCCAAACCAAACCAAAACAAAAACAACAACGAAAAAGCCCCCAACCACCAAAACAAAAAAGCCCAAACAAACACAAAACCAAAAAACCCAAACAAAAAACCACAAACAAACAAACAAAAAAGAGAAAAGAGATGGAACATTGCTTGAAGAAGAGACTGACTTTTTAAAGTTCAGTGCCCTTTGCTCTTGGTCCTCTCCCATGGAAGTTTTCCATGAAAGTGTCTCTGTTAAGGGAAGCAAAGTAGTCCTGTTAGACTCCTCGGAACTTACAAAGCCTAAACTACTACAAATGGTTGAAAAGGTAGATGAATCAGAACTCGTCCTTTAGTATTCTTAGCGCTTTTTTACCAAACAACTCTGAGGTCAGCTTTAGTGGATGATCACTGATGTCTATCACGACTCATTTTTTGCAAAGGTAATCTCTTTTCTTGACAGAGTATTTTTCTTGCTTAAAGCTTCTTAATCAGCAAAGATTGAGTGCATTTGAAAAAGGGAATATCTCTCTAATTATTCAGTCTGTGCTACTATCGCTTTGGGATCACAGCCTAATGAGAGAGACAAATATTAAGATAAAAAGCTACACTTACAGATTGGAATTGGCTGGTTGCAAGAAATACGTAGAATGTGTTATAAACACATGCCAAATTCCTATGTTATACATACAAATTTTCCCAAATTGTCACAGATTAAAATATCAGAGTACTAGCAATTGTCTGCCTATATCCAGTAACAATATTTTGGAATTTCCTACTCTAAGTACCAATTCCCCACACAAGAAAAGACATTCCATCTGCCTTGACTACAACATAAAAGCGATGGAACAAGTTGGCCTGAAGCAGCCCCTCTTCTCAGACTACAGTTCTGTTGGTGGTAGTGTATCCTCTTTCAACAGAAGTAGAAAAGAAATGATGATAAAGGCAAACACACACAAAAAGCCCAACCCAACCCAAACAAACCCCAAACACACACACACACACACCCCCCCAAAACCCCCAAACAAACAAAAAAATATACCCAAACCAAAAACTATTTCCCTTTCTGAAACAATAATCTCTGCAGGGATGAAAGAGGAGATATCAATCTGTCCTCCATGAAAAATAAAACAAAGGCAGGTGCTACACCAAATATTCCTGTACATCTAGTGGGAGGTAATTGAATTAAAAATAGCTGCCCTGAGGTGAAAATAGTTCCTCTGCCTGTATTTGTTGCCCTAAACCAAAGACAAGGCTTCTGGCTATATGACACAGTTTCAGGAACTACTTTTTCCCCCTCGGGCAATATTTTACAGCTGCAACCCCAAGTGCCAGAGTTTACCATAATGATACCAATAATGACTTGTGAGGGTCATTTCCAGGGATTGCAAATGAAAACTGGATTGGATGGGATTTATGGAAAGGCAGAGTTCAGGCTGTAGGACTTGAGGCATACTTGGGATCTTGAAGACAAAAGGAAAGAGACTGAAATGAGAACCCTCACAGGAAGACAGTCTTAAAAGAAGGCTTTTCAGCAGAAATAGGTAGGAAGGCAGGTAGCCTACCAGAAAGATTCAGAAAGGACACAAATTAGTTGAATATATAGGAAACATAAGAAAGGAGGGAGGAAAGATGCCTAAAGCATTACATTCAGGAATCAAAATGAGGGCAAAAAACCCAGGCTGTATAGGAATACTGATTAAAGTGATATCATATACTACCATCCCTTGTTCCTTTCCAGAAACATACTGGCTTACACTTTCTAGATGTATTTTCTCAATATCTGGGACTATCTGACCTTTGCAGTTTGTGAGGAAATACACCTCACAGAATTATAGAATCATAGAATGGTTTGGGTTGGAAGGGACCTTAAAGATCATCTAGTTCCAACCCCCCTGCCATGGGCAGGGACACCCTCCACTAGACCAGGTTGCCCAAAGCCCCATCCAACCTGGCCTTGAACACTTCCAGGGAGGTGGCATCCACAACTTCTCTGGGCAACCTGTGCCAGTGCCTCACCACTCTCACAGTAAAGAATTTCTTCCTAACATCTAATCTAAATCGACTCTCCTTCAGCTTAAACACATTACCCCTCGTCCTATCACTACAGTTCCTGATAAACAGTCCCTCACCATCTTTCCTGTAGGCCCCCTTCAGGTAGTGGAAAACCTCAGTTGGCAAGATCCTCCATTTTTTTCTGGCCGGGTTTATGCACAATGCAGTTTTATTTGTTTGTTTTTCATTGAGACCAAGTCTGCTTTATACTTAGCAGATTCCCCTGCATTTTGTGTAAACATGAGATAAAGTTCAACAGAAAACAAGCTTTGTTCTGGCAAATTAAAGGGTTAAGGTCTTGATGACAAAATCAGAAAAAAAGGTTCCCATGATGGAAAACAATCAAAAAAACTCCACCATTGGTTAAAACTCAACACTAAGGGTCATTTAGACTATTTTGTAACTCACCTAACAGCATGTGGGTAACTTGTCTGTTACCCAGCAGGGCTGTATCATCTCTCTGTTCAAATGTAGAGTGCACTTTTTTTTCTCTTTTCCATTTATTCTGTGTCTTTCATTACTCTTTTCTTGATGTTTTATAATCCATTAGGAAGATAGTTTGAGTAATGGAAATCTCTTTCATAAATATGGTTACGATAGCTAAAAGTTTTTCACTTTAAATACAAACAAAATCTTCAATGTGGCCTCTTAGGACTGAATAATTGAAAAGAAAATGTTTTTTCTTCTCTTTGAGAAGATATTGCAAGACCATCAGATTGCTGCACTACTTTGCAGATGGTATCTCTTAGAAAGTTTACATTTTGCACACACTTTATTAAAATGAATCACAATCTCATTGTTATTTCTTCAAAGAGACCACACAGAACTTAATGGATTAGCTGTCAGATGTTTTTCTTCTGCATTCCATTACCTTTTGTCATTTCAGAACCTCTGACATCATATGAGGGAGCACATCCCTGAAGAGAGAAGGGGAGCAGGACATAAAAAAAATCCTATCCTAATCTGAACGTTAGATCAGATTGCCCACAAAGGGACACTCTATGCTGCTAAGGAGTAGCCTTAAACATTTTATCCCTGGTCATCTGCATTGCTTAATGGTTATCTTGTTCCCTGGATATGTTTTACATCACTCCAACTGGCAAAGAAGACAAGTTTGTCTAGAAGACAGATCTATTAAAAAGAGAGCTAATCCTAAACAGTGTGGATGCAAGTCAGTCTTAATTGCTCAGTCAAGGTTCAGTCCCTGATCATCTGTCATTTAGCCACATTGACATACTCAACAGAAGACTAAATGAAAAGAGGAACATTTTAAAAGATGTAAAGGTGAGCGGAGAGCACAAGAGGCAAATTAGAAGAAAGTGTTAATAGTAGTTTTGTTATCAGAGCACTTCAAAGCCATTGTGCTAGGTGTGATAAAAGTACAGAACAAAAAGATAAGCTTGACCCACACAAAGCTTGCAATCAAATTTATAAGGCAAGAGGCCAAAAATGGATGTTGTCAGACAGCAGGAGAGGAAGAAATTAAATTCTGAGATAATACTCCACACTAGTACTGGAAAGGCTAATTATTGGAAAGCAATAGATAGTACTAGCATTTTTTCAGGACTTTAAAAGCAAAAATAGGAGGCTTGCAAAGAAGGAAAAACAATAAAAAGTAAAGCAAATAACAAAAAAGGGTGAGAAAATAAGAGAAGAGGTGTCACTTATTGTCCTCAACTGCATTCACAAAACCATTTCCAAAAACAAGAAGTATATTCATCCTCAACCTGGGACTTGCTGGACATATTCTTAGTGTTATTTTGTAACTTTTATGATTAATTCACTGATGGTAAATTACTGAAGTTACCAGTAGTTTCCACTAAATATTTTCCTAATTTTTATAGTTACTTAGTTGAAAGAGAATTAATCTCATAGAATACAATAAATTTGTCAGCATTTCCTAGAACAATTGGATGTAATAATTATTCTTATATGAGGTTAAAATCTTTATGCTGTTGTTAGAAATAATTGTTATGTATCAAGGGAAAGATGGCCATCACTTACTCCTGGTGAGATATCAGAGTGTATCAACACATATTGAATATGCAGTCTTCAGAATGCCATTACAATCAAATGAATGATGATGAGTCTATTTGCTGTGATTTCTGTTGTTATTAAACTGACTTTTTGTTCTTTAAAGGAAGCTACATAATATTGCTCAAATTGTTATGATTTTTTATAATATTGTTCTGGTTTTTCTGATCATTGTTGATAGGAAGAGTGGATGTTTCTATTCTCCTGTCTGGAGCGTCATAAGTACACTAGAAGAAGCACCATATGAAAGCAGAATGTGCATTATTACCAAATGCACAGAAAGTCCCATGCCTGCACAGCCTGTGGACTGAAACTTAAACTGATGCCCTCAAGGCTGTACAATCGTATTCACCTGGTTAAACAAATTATAAAAATAAGGATCTGTTTTGGAAATATTTTTAATCTCCTTTTGGAAAATAACCAGAAGTTTGTATCACCTACTGTCCTCAAACACTCAGTGGGTGCAGGAGTGACATGGTTTAGGCTCAGCTGAGCACCACGCGGCCACTGGCTCCCCCCTCCCCCGGTGGGGTGGGGAGGAGACCGGACAAACAAAGGCAAAAGCCTCGTGGGTTGCGGTAAGGACAGTAAACTGTCAACAGTACCAAAAACAGATATACACAATGAGTGATAACAGAAAACAATTTACCAATCCCACGGCCAACTGGACCCTCAGCCCGTCTCAGAACCACGCCAAACCCACTGAACCCACCCCTCCCCAACTAGCCCCCTTTCATGGTGAGCATGACATCACATGGTATGGAATAGCTCCCGGTCAGCCTGGCTCATCTGGCCTGGCTCCTTGGGAAATTAACTCTATCGTAGCCAGAGCCAGGACAAGGAGTCATGTGACTAAGTATAGGTGGCAATTCCATTTAAGATGCTCCACTGTATCTTCATCTTGATACAAGAAAGAAATTTATGCTGAGAATAGCAACTCACTGGAACAACTNAAACTGTCAACAGTACCAAAAACAGATATACACAATGAGTGATAACAGAAAACAATTTACCAATCCCACGGCCAACTGGACCCTCAGCCCGTCTCAGAACCACGCCAAACCCACTGAACCCACCCCTCCCCAACTAGCCCCCTTTCATGGTGAGCATGACATCACATGGTATGGAATAGCTCCCGGTCAGCCTGGCTCATCTGGCCTGGCTCCTTGGGAAATTAACTCTATCGTAGCCAGAGCCAGGACAAGGAGTCATGTGACTAAGTATAGGTGGCAATTCCATTTAAGATGCTCCACTGTATCTTCATCTTGATACAAGAAAGAAATTTATGCTGAGAATAGCAACTCACTGGAACAACTTCCCCAGGGATGTGATAGAGTCCCCATCACTGAAGGTTTTCAGGATGCAATTTGACAGGGTACTAGATAATCTCATCTAGGCTCCCCTTCCCATGAAAGTTTGGACCAGATGATCTTTTGGGGTCCTTTCCAACCTGGGCTGTTCTATGATTCTATAACTGTACCTGTGGTGGGTTGACCTGGGCCAGCTGCCAGACACCCATCCAGTCATTCTTCTCAACAGAACAGAGGGAGAAAATAAGGTGATAAAGCTCATTGGTGATCAAGATAAAGACAGGGAGATCACCTACAAATCACCATCATGGACAAAACAGCTTGACTTGGGAAAAGTTAATTTAATTTAACGTCAACAGACTTGTATAGTGAGAACCAAAGACAAAATTAAAACAACACTGGGCACCGCTGAGAAGATTCTGCCTCCTATCATGCAGTTATACAAATCATAAGATCCCCTCTGAGTCTTCTCGTTTCTAGGCTGAACAATCCCAGCTTGCTCACTGTCTCCTTGTATGCCAGAGGCTCAAGTCCTTTCATCATGTTTGCAGCTCTTCGCTGGACTTATTCAGTCTATGTTTGTCTTGCACTGGGAAACCCAGAACAGGACCAAGCAGTCAAGGATGTGTCTCATCAGGGCTGAGCAGAAGGGAAGGGTCACCTCTCCCACTCTTTTTTGTCCTTCTTAAAAACAAGAGCAATTTTTGCTTTCTTATACACTTATACACTTCAGTAACCTTCCCCAATTTCCATGACCTTACAAAGATAATCAAGAATGGCCTCGCATGACATGAGCCAGCTCCCTCAGCACTTGTGAGTGCATCCCATCAAGTCCTATGGACTTCTATACAGAATCACAGAATCACAGAATGGAAGGGACCTCTAGAGATCAGCTTGTCCAACCCCCCTGCTAAAGCAGGATCACATAGAGCACAGGATCACGGTTGCACAGGATTGTGTGCAGGTGGGTTTTGAATATCTCTAGAGAAGGAGACTCCACAACCTTTTCCAGTGCTCGGTTACCCTCAAAATAAAGAAGTTTTTTCTCATGTTCAGGTGCAACTTCCTGTTTCCTGGTTTCTGCCTCTTGACTCTTGTCCTGTCACTGGGAACCACTGAAAAGAGTCTAATCTCATCCTCCTGACACCTACTCTTTAGATATTTATAAGCATTAATGAGGTGCTCTCTCAATCTTCTCTTTTCCAGGCTAAGCAGACTTTCACAATGGTCTCGGGGATGTGCGATACCTGAAGGTCAGGCTTACTAGTAAAGACCAAGAGGAAGATGACTTAGAGTACCTCAACCTTTTCCACATCCTTTGTCATCAGGCCCCTTATCCCATTCAGCAGTGGGCCCATATTTCCCTTAGTCCTCCTTTTGCTGCTGATGTACCTGTAGAAGCCCTTATTGGCTCTGTGTCCTTGTTGTGGGTTGACCCTGGCTGGGGGCCAGGTGCCCACCAGAGCCGCTCTATCACTCCCCTCATTTACCAGACAGGGGAGAAAAAGTTTAATGAAAAGCTTTGTGGGTC